>CM076579.1:1523840224-1523990970 GCA_034641835.2 Pinus albicaulis
AGTTCAATTGGGGATGGACTTATCAAAATCCCAAAAGCATAGAATGGAGCAATTAAATGAGCTAGATGAGATCAGACAAGTGGAAATTCTAAGAACTGATCTAGTTCAATATCAAAGAGCTAAATGGCATGACAAGTACATCAAAGAGAAGAAGTTTCAAGAAGGAGATTGGGCATTGTTATTTGATTCCAAGTTTAAATATTTTCAAGGAAAATTTCAGACTCATTGGCTTGGGCCATATGAGATTGACAAGATCTTTAGCAATGTAGCGGTAAGAATCAAGACCATTGATGAGTTTCAAACTCCTCTTATTGTGAATGGCCACAGATTGAAATTTTATCATAAGCCACTCTCAAAAAAGGAATTTTTCAAAATGTTTCAAGAAAATTCTGCAATCAGGCTGGTACAGAAGAATTATTCTTCTCCACCAGCCTAGCTTTTGTTCTTTTCAGTTAATAAAAAAAAAAAAAATTGTATAAGCCTGAAAACCAATCACTGATTGGCAGTCTTATACAGAAAATGTAGGGTGAAAATCAGGAACACCTGACACCCTATATTTTCCAAAAAAAAAAAAATCTCTCTTTCATTTCACAAGTTTTGTGACCACCCACTTCATTCCATTTCACTTCTTTTTTTTTCTATTTCATTCCATTTCACCAATAAAATTTTCTTTCATGACCATTTCCATTTAGTCAATTGTCATCCGTTCATTTCCATTTACCCAAATAATAGTTGTGTCAGTTTCCGCAGCTGACATCTGTTTCCGCAGCTGACACCAGTTTCCGCAGCCAGAAGCAGATTCCGCAGCTACCACTCTGTTTTTCAAAAGAATGTACAGCCAGATGCTATTTCCATAATCATGAAATCAAATGTAGGTATGAGGACCAATTATGAAGACATGGGGCATTCAAGATATCAATGAGGAGCAACTAATTGAAGACCAAGGAAAAATGGCAAGAATTCCAAGGTATGAGTAAAAATTTATCTCAAATGGCATTTAAAACACATTTTTATATAGTTATAAACCATAAGCTCCATTATGTGCAATGATTGTATTGAAAAACTCCGTAACCACTCCATGATCTCTGTACAATCCTCCCACAATCCTTGCATTCATTCTCAAACGGTCCCATAATTAAACCTCCGATCTTCACTCATACTCCGATATTCCACTTGTGACGATGAAACGTAGTTGATTTGACTACGGCTTCTTTCAGCCGCATAAAATCTGTAGCCGTTGTATAAACGTGCTTACATTTATTCTGCAGCCACCAAATTTTAAAACACTGCCGGATGTGTTATACTCCTCCTATTGTTCTATTAATCTCACAGCCGCATTTCCGCCGTGCTCACGTAACCCTTCTCTGTTCCGCTTCACTCCATTTCGTTCTCTGTTACGCTACAGTCTGTATACCCACTCTCTGATATCTACCTACAGTCATCGTGCTCATTTCCGTTCATTCAGTCGTCCTACTTCCATTGAACCCTCCTCATGTAGGCAAGTTTCTAAAGAGCAGAAAGAAGGATGGGTAAATTGTTGAGAGCAGAACCAGAGGGACCTAAATTCATGGAAGGATATCCGCAAGTCAGGGATATATTGAAGAAGGAAAAGTGGCTGCGGTTTATCCAAAAGTTTAGAGGCTACCATAAAGAAGTGACAAAATCTTTTGCAAGGTCTTTCAATGGCCTGGAAGTAGAGATTGGAGACCTTAAGTTTACGATGAATGAGGCATCTATAACATCTGCGACATAACTTCTTCAAGAGGGTGAACGTTGGTTTAAGAACAAAAGCATTAGTGATGAAGCCTGGAGAGTGATTCTACATAACCCAGGTATGGAAATAACTATTTTTAAAAGAGGAATTCTTGTTCATGCTTTGAAAGAGGAATGGGCTACTTTGCTGCTAGTTGTTTAAAAATTTATCACCTGTGAGGGCCGTTTTGGGTCAATGTATATGTACCATACCCGATTGCTGATGAATTTTATAGATAACCATACCCTCAATCTGCCATACTTTCTATTAAATAGTTTGAAGAAGATGTCTGTGATTGTTCATAAGCATTTAGGGGATGTAGAACCACATCTATATCACCATGGTCTTGTGAAAATTTTGATTGAAAAACAGTTAAAGGAGAAGAAGGACACATGGGAACAATTTTTTATTAGAAATTTCTTTGAGGAACCTCAAGAAATTCCTGAAGGTAGCACATCAAGAAGGAGTAGGAGAAAAAGAACAAATGATGAAACTCAAAGTACTCCTACTACTACAATTGAAAGAACTATTATGGAAGAGAGACTGTCAAAAAGGAAGAAGAAAGAAACCAAGGGTAAAAAGCCAATAACATCAAAAGAGAGAAAAAGTATTGAGGCTATGCATCAAACCCCTTCTTCCGAAGAAGATCATCAAGTGTTATCTGAAAGACTGGTTCACCTTCAAGAACAGTCATCTATGGCCAAGAAGAAAGAGAAAGGAAAAAAAAAGCAAAAAGACAGTGGTCCACAGCGTGTGAGAAGAAGTTCCAGGCTTAAGGGGAAGTTGAGGAAAACGCAAATGAAAGGACCTAATTTTATTGATTTGGGAGAAGAAACATCTGAACAATCCCCAGCTGGCCATAGTCCATCTCACTCTCAGTCATACAGTGAACCTAGTTCATTTCATTCTCAGTCAGACATTGAACATAGTCCATCCCATTCTCAGCCAGATGTTGATGTAAGCCCTTCTCAGCCAGATTTTGAAGACAACCCTCCTCCACGGCATTTTGGGGACAGCCCAATAAAAACGACACCTGAGATAGACCCAAAGCAACAAGAAGTATATGATTATATAGAATCTTTAGAAAGAGCAGCTACGGGTCCCAGTACTTCATCCACTCAGCCTCACACAACACAAGATGATCTAGTCCAATCACTGAAACAAGAAGTCTTTGAGCTAGAGCTTTTAAATAGACACATTAAAAATGAAAATGAGACATTGAAGGAACAAAGTAAATTGGACAAAATCATTCATGATAATACCATGCTACATTTGGGAATATGGCAGAAGAAGAACAGGAAATTGAAGAAGAAATGCCAGAAGATTAGCAGAGCACTGATTAATATCAAATTCAGATGCTTAATGAAGAAGCCCAGGATGTTAGCAGCACCAAGGAAGAGGAGGAGAGGACTGGATGTACTGGCTGAAGTGTCAAGGCATATGAACTAAAGAAGGATTATCAAAATTTTGGTTGCATGAGGACATGCAACACCTTCACAGTGGGGGTATGTTGAGTCTCATATCTGCATCTTTCCTATACACCTTTCTAGACCTTTTTCATTCACCTGAACCTTCTAAGTTGTCAATATCATTGCATATTAATTGTAAAAGAGCATATAAAATGGTTTTTAACTATGTTTTGTGTCTGCTGTTTGATTTAGATTTTTGCTCATTTAGCTGCGGAATCTTGCCACTTTCCGCAGCTGCTGCAACTTTCCGCAGCCATTTTGTGAAATTCTATGTTACAGGTGTCTTCAGGCAATTCGAGCCACATGGGCAAGTCAGAAATGATGTGGACATGGATCGTGTCCTATTGGCTCGGGCAAATTCACCTAAGGAGGCTGCAGTCAAAGGTGGCCAAGTGGAAGTCAACCGTAGAGTCCCACGGTGACAGGACTCTATTTCTCATCACGTGAAGATTTGTATGACCGTTTCTAATTTACGGGAGACACATCAACACCTGTACACGGCTCCATAAGCCGAATCCAACATCCACTCTTCATAGATTTACTCCTCACCGCGGCCATGATGCTGGATCTCTGGAAGTGATGGTTCACGTGTCTCTATCAGCACAAACTTTAGGGAATTAGTTATATCACCTTTGTTATAAATAACGCGTTTGCATACGCATAATAGTTAGCCTCCATATAGCTCTGTAATGTAATTGCGTTGCCACTGTGCTGTAATATCATTTCTCTGTTATGACTGCATTTTAATATATAAGAAGACTCTGTTTCCAAGCGTAATTCATATTTGAAGGCTGTTGCCCGAGGCTGGTGCAGAGGGCCCCTGCACACACTGAGGTTTTGTGCATTACTGTATAGTTTCTTGTTTTATTTCTTTAAGTTCATTGTGCCATAAGTAATTCACGTGTTTATACGTTGCATCTTTCATGGTATTTATGCTTCATCTCTGCTCATAATCTTTCATGCTTTACATTTTACTTCTGTCCATAATCTTTCATGTTTTATGTTGTTGTTAACTGATCAGTGTTCTTGTTTCAGATTACAAATAGGCAGCCCGGGCATTTGCATATCTTTTGACTAATGACATGGAATCAATATTGTTCTGCTGCTAATTTATTTTTCTTAGTTTTTGTTTAATTCTAGTACTGCTTTGTTTATTTCAGTCTTGCACATTTGCTTCAGTAGTTAGATTTAGATATATTAAATTGCTCATGTCATTTTCAGTTACCTCCGAAAACCATAGCTGGACTAATGGTGAGGGATTGAGGTATGAGTGTGTAGTTTGGTATTAGTTTACTTTCTGCAAGTTAGATATATTAAATTGCTCATGTCATTTTCAGTTACCTCCGAAAACCATAGCTGGACTAATGGTGAGGGATTGAAGTATGAGTGTGTAGTTTGATATTAGTTTACTTTCTGCAAATTAGATATCAGATTGCTCAAGTTGTTTATGGTTACCTCTGAAAGCCATAGTTGGACTAATGGCGAGGGATCAGAATATAAGTTGATGTAATTTGATTTAGATTTACCTTGTTGCAATTCTTGGATTTCTTTAAGCATAGTTTCTTTTGTGTTTAGACAGCAGCAAGGATAGTTTGGTTTTCATGCTCAATAGTTCACTGTTTGATTTATTAGGCTAGCAACACATTTTCATTTCCTTTCAAGTTTTGTCATTGTATGTTTCAAATTCCTTTTGAAGTTTGAAGTTGGTAAATAATTATAAAGGATATCATTGCCTTGAACAATCATAACCATACTTGTTTTTATTTTAGAATTTCCATCTCACATTAGAAAACCAAAAACGGAAAAAATGTAAGAAATAGGTTATCTTGCACATATAGTGCGCCACACTTCATCAGCTTACGAGTCCCGGATTGATAAATTAATGTAGCAATTTAGGACACACTAAATTGACCAAAGAGATGGGAATCTGCCTCTCACTGTGGTGATCCATGGATTTATGTTCTTATCCATGTCATATTCAGATCTGATCTGAATACTCCTATATAAGCTTCAGAAATTCTAAAGAAATCTGCAGATCTGCTGCATGAGATCTCAAATCTACTCCATATGCTTCATGTTTTGGCAAAACCCCCAAGGAGTATGTAAAATAGAGACAATATAGTGTACAGATCTGATATAGATCTAATATTTTGTACACAAATCTATTCTAGATCTGATTTGTAACCTACAGCTACTGAATGCTCTTAAAAATAATGCTGTCAAGGCTTTTGTAGTGAAATATATTGTTGCAACACCTCTTTTAGATGGTTTTCTTCATAAAAGTATTCCATATTTCTCTTGTACATTGAATGGGCCACATTTTAAATCTGATTCATTGTTTTATAAGCTATTTTTGAGCCTCCATATAGGCCTCTTACTACTATTATGTAAAAATGCATTATTTTTCAGCAGAGTTGTTTAATATTGCTGCATTCCCTTACTTGGGCATTTTTCAATTGCACTAGGTGTGGGGAGACCTGTTTAACCCATCTAGAAGGATTTGTTTTTGATCCCCTCTTGGATTCAAGTCTTAGATTGTCATATCTAAGGGATCCAAGGGTTGGTTTCCAATCCTGTAGCATACATTCCTGAAAAATGTGTTTTTCAGGCATGCCTTGCTAAGCAGTCCAATTTTGGGATATTATAAGATATTCCCATTATTGCTGATTTTCCATATTTTGGGATATTACAAAGGCCCTCTGTTTATGAGATAAAAAATAGTATCTACAACATCTGCCCAAAATTTTAAAGGCAATCCTGCATGCAATCTCATGCACCTTGCATGCTCCATGATTGTTCTGTTCATCCTTTCTGACACACCATTTTCTTGTGGTGTTCTTGGAACTGTCTTCTCTCTGTGAATTCCATGCTATGAACAATACCTATCAAACTCTTTGCTACAATATTCACCTCCATTATCTGATCTGAGACACTTCAACTTCTTTCCTATCTCAATCTCAACCAAAGCTTTCCATTTCTTGAAAGTATCAAATACATCAGATTTATTCTGAATACAATAAATCCAAGTTTTTCTAGTTGCATAATCAATAAAAGTAACATAATAATGAGAGCCACCGAGATATTATACCTGAGCAGGTCCCCATACATCTGTATGCACAAGCTCTAATTTTTCAATCTTCTTTTCTTTCCCAACTCTGAGAAATATGACTCTCTTCTGTTTTCCATAAATACAATTCTCACATAAATCCAAATCAACATTCTTCAAACCTGGCCACAAATTTCTTGAGTGAAGAATCTTCATCCCCTTCTCACTCATGTGTTCGAGCCGATGATGCCATAATACTGCATCTGCTCCTTTGGAAGTTAAAGCATTAACAGAGTTAGAAATACCATTGCATAAATACAATGTACCAACCTTTTCACCTTTTGCTATTACCAAGGCTCCTTTGGTGACCTTCCAAGTTTTATCTGTGAAAGTTGTCACACAACCTTCACCGCCTAACTACCCTGTTGAAATTAGATTTTTCTTCAGATCTGGAACATGCCTTACCTCCTTTAATATCCATTGGTTTCCGTTCTGTTGTTTTACAAGAACTTTACCCATTCCAACAATTTTACAATGTTTATCATCACCAAAACGGACTTATCCAAAATCTCCTTGAACATAGTCATGAAAATGTTTCTTATTAGGTGTAGCATGGAATGAGGCCCCTGAATCTACCACCCAAGAATCAGTAACATTTTCGAAAGAAAGAATCAAAGCATATTGTAACACATCACCTGTCATATTTGCTTCATGATTGTTTTCTTGTTGTGCATCTCCTTCTTTTCCCTTCCGAGATCTACAATATTTCTTCAGGTGTTTTTTCTTTCCTCATTTCCAGCACACTATCCCTGATCTGGAATTGGATCTGCCTTTCGTTGATTTACTACGATATCTCGAGCTCTTTCCTCTTTCCATTTTTCTTCCCCTAGACTCTACACCCAAAGCATTACCCGATGTCTCACCGGAGCTTTTTCGTCGCATTTCCTCGCTAAGTATAGCACCGAAAACATCATCAAACTTTAAAGTACTAGATCCAGAGACAGAGTTACTAATGGCCATAACTAAACCATTCCATCTTTATGGCAATGAGCACAGAAATAAAAGAGCCCTAAATTTATCATCAAAGTTTACCCCCACAGAACTTAACTGACTGGTAACTGTATTAAAATCATTTAAATGGTCTACAACAGATCCACCTTCCGACATCTTCATATTAAATAAATGTTTCATAAGAAATACCTTGTTTAAGGACGAGGGTTTTTCATATAATTTTGCCAACGCCTTAATCAAACCCTTTGTTGTTGTTTCCTTTGAAATATTGAAGGCTACCGACACTGCGAGGCACAACCGTACTATTCCAAGTGTCTTTCTATCAATAATCTCCCATTCTGCGTCTGTCATAGCCGCCGGATTCTTTTTTTTTCCGCTCAGTGGCAGGTACAGATCTTTCTGATACAGATAATATTCCATCTACATCTTCAACAGCGGGAAGTTTTGGCCGTTAAATTTATCGACCCTAAACTTACCATCTTTTGCCATTGCTCCCACTTGAACCCAAAACCCTTCTTCCTATGTGTTTTTCAGCCAAATAGACCTTCGGTTCTGATACCAGTTGTTAGAAAATTATATATTACAAAGCAATGAAACACATTAAATATGCGGAAAACACAAGCACACAAAACACATAAAACCAGAGAGACACAGATATACGTGGTTCACCTAGTTTGGGCTACGTCCACCCCGAACAGCCAGTCCTTCCTTTCTATTATCCAGAAAAATGAAGAGACACAACCTACAACAGATCCGCTATAATATCCTCTGTTCGCTCTTGCAATCTCTCTATTTGTTTCTCGCTCTAAGAATACACATCACAATGCACAACCACAATACAATACCCTCATACAAAGCGAGGGGTTGCCTTCTAGGGAAAAAAATCCTAAACTAAACATAACTTCTACCGTCAGATCATCTGCCTAATGAATGGCCCAGATTGACTAGAAATTACTATACTTTTACAAGGAAATTTTACATATGTTTTTAGCTTTGGGGGCACTGCCCCAAAACCCTTCGCCATGGGGGGGCTCCATAAAGTCGCAGCCGCCCCCCTGGACCCCCTAGGCAACGTTTAATTACGGGCAGCGTTGCTACCCCATTAAGGTACAAGGGTCCAACGTTGTCATACAAAATAAATAATATAATCAGGCTCCACACACAACACTTGGATGCTTTGGTTGATCTCCTCAAGTTCTTGGAGTCCCACCGCGGAGAGTGTCCTTTTCATCTTTGGTACCATGTCTCTTAAAAATTTTGTTTCATCACTCGAATCAGAACCCAAGTCTATGGGTCCCCTTGCTGCTATCCCAAAGGCTGCAAGCTTCATTTCATCGTTGGAATCGAACCCCAGGTCAATTGGTCTACCTCAAGAAAATCCTGCAGCTGTGACCTTCTCATCTTCCTTTGATTTATAATCTTCATTTTGTTGTATGGTGGTAGCATGATTCTGCTTCTTGTTTTTGTCATTCCTCTTAGGGCTCAACTCAGGGTGCAACTTCCAGCAATTTTCTTCATCATGTCCCTATTTCTCACAATGTGTGTAAGAGGGCTTTGCTCCCCTTCTCTTGGCTGCTCTAGCCCTTTTTGGGTGGTCACTTTGTTCATGCATTCCCCTGCTTTCTAGGTGCATGGCCTTCACACTGGCCTCATCGATGGTAGGAGGCTAAAACAATAATAATGAATGCCTTGTGTAATTATGCAGAGAACCAATATACTTGGTTAAAATCTCTGGTGAATCTAATGGAATGCTAAATTCAATGCTTGTTTTCTAATTTCTTCAGTGAAGTCTTGTACATTTTGACCTCTACCCTGCTTTAAGTGTTGCCATTCCATTAATTCCTTTTGCTTATATCCCAAAGGAGAGAAGGTTACCCAAATTTTGGCTGCCTTGCAATTTTCTCTCCCACTAGATAAGAGTAGTGTCGTTCAGCCGAAGAGAAGCCAATTAGATCTTTTCATCGTCCTCCTCAATCTATTGAATCCTACAGTAGACTTGAATCTTCCTAATCCAGTTGTTAAGTTTTTCTACATTACTTTCACCAATATAGATGGGAAGATCAAATTTGACATCTAATTTAAAGAAATGTTTTTTATATGCATTTCTTGAATTCCTATGACGATGGTGAGAAGAAGAAGAGGAACTTCCACTCACAGAAGGAGAAGGAGGTGGATCCCCTCCATCATCTCCATGTGCTCAACCTTGTCCTTCTAGAGCATTTTCCCCTGCACTTTCTAGTTTCTCAAGCCTTGAGAACAAATTCTCAACTTGACCTGCCATTGCATAGAATATTTTGCAGAAATTTAGCTCCTCCTCATTTCTAGCATTGATCCATGTTTCTTCTTTGATGCGCACGTCCCGCTTCGGGATCAAAAAACTTTGTTTTCCTTCGCCTCTTCATAGCCTGTTTCTGGTTAGAATACAAACATGCAATTCACATCTACAAAGACCTAATCTGATACCATTTGATCCAAGATCTTTAGCTTTGAAATGGATTAAAGAATTATATGTAAAATTGCATCTTAACCATGTAACTTAAAAGGCATGAAATAAGAAGAGAGAAGCACATAAAATCATGAAAAGAAGACAAGAAATTGATATCGGAGTTTGTCCAGGAGGGAATACATCTCTGGGCCCTGGTTAATCAATGGGGAGGCCCTCTTTCATTAAGTGGAAAATAAAATGAAAGTACAATCATCAATGAAAAATTACACTCCTATACCTCCATGGCTGAAAGTGGTCGAAAATTGGAGACGTATGATGAAGAAATGGACAACATCATTTGATTCCTGTCACCGAGAGGTGCATAATCCATATAAAATTTTCCTGATTCTGACGTTGGACAAATCTAGGCCCTCTGGAAATGAGCTCAGTTCATGGCTCTACCCCCCTTCCGCAAAGCGCTCAAGGTTCCACCTGCCTCGTGTTCCGTGCCACTCCTAGTTTTCTTGGGCGCACTTCTGAATTGCAGGTTTAAATAAATGAAGGTGGGTGAACTTCACCAAGTCCATCGGTGGCGAGTTGGTTTATATCCAAATTTTGTGGGAGAGGGTCGGGTGGTCAAACCCCGCCCCCTCTCTCTTTAGGCCTCATTTTAAACCATATAACAAAATATTTTTTAAATGTGGTGGGTGGGGCCCACATCGGGTGGCCCATCCACCGTACCTCTCATCGACGGTTCACACAACGTATACATATAGTAGGTTGTGGGTTGGGGTGGCAGAGTTGACAGCCCCGCCCCACCCTTCTTATGTCATATCACAACTGGTGGGTGGGTCCGGTGGGGTCATGTTCGCTGGCCCATATTTAATTTTATTTTTTATATATTTGGTTGGAGCAAGTGTTGAGATTCAACAAGAAAGATCCTAGTGAAAATTATGCACCTACACTAGGACGGACCCTCAGGCTATTTTTAAGTGGATGTCTATTTATAGATGCATGAGAAAATTCTATTTATAGATGAGTTCTATTTATAGATGTATGTACAAGTTATATTTATAGATACCATGTCTATTTATAGATGCATGTCGGATATTATTATGACAATAAACAATAATCTATTCTCAATGAGCACTTAGAAATAGTTAACTGAAGTGGAAAATCAGTTAGCTATAGGAATTTCGAGTTGAGTGGTTGGTTGGTGGGACATGCAAGTGGACTTAGTTGTAATTGAGTGATTCGAAGTTGTAACAGAGTTGGAAGTGTAGTTAAGAAAGTTGTAAAGTATTTTAACTCAGTTGTGTTAGTCATCCAACCTGACTACTAAAACGATTCATCACAAAAGTTGGTGTTTTTGTAGGCTTAATGTATGTGCTGTGAACAGAAACGTGACGAGACTGACTATTTATACTGCTTGCATGGATGTTATACAGTAAACCAAGGGCTGGCGACGCTTGCATTCTTTGGCGTGGGTGTGAATCTGGTTCTGTTTTTGACAAGAGTGCTTCATCAGAGTAATGCATCTGTAGCAAATAACGTGAGCAAGTGGACTGGAATAGTTTATATATTTTCTCTTCTTGGGGCATTTATTGGTGATTCGTACCTGGGACGCTACAAGACATGTACTTTATTTCTCAACATTTTTGTGGTGGTGAGTCAAAATCTAACGTTTTTGAGCTTCTACAAACTAATGTGCCTGTAACTTGCTGATACATTTCCAGAAATATATGATTGAATGTGCCTGTAACTCACTGGTACATTTCCAGAAATATATGTCAAGCATTTAAAGGGTTTGAAGGTTTTTTTGGCTGGACTTACCCTCTTGTAACCCTGGAAAACCATTAAAAGTAATTTTGTACATCTCAACTAAGATATTAGCAGTATTTACTCTTATTGATCTGTGTAGAAGCAGAGATTGAATCATGTTCTCTGACAAACAACAGGGACTAGTTCTTCTGGCATTATCATCTCAGCTGCTCTTACTGCAGCCTACCAACTGTGGAGATGGAACTTTGAGCTGCAAATCACCATCATCCTTGAGTATTAGATTGTTCTATTTATCAATCTACCTTGTGGCTTTTGGAAACGGAGGATACCAGCCCTTGATAGCAACATTTGGAGCAGACCAGTTCGATGAAGAAGATGGCAGAGAAGGACCCTCCAAAGTAGCTTTTTTTAGCTGGTTCTACCTTGCCCTTAACGTCGGTTATCTCTTCTCCAACACAATTCTGGGCTACTTCGAAAACAATGGGATGTGGGCATTAGGATTCTGGCTGTCTGCTTTAGCAGTCGGATTGTCCACAGTCATATTTCTAGCGGGAACGCCCAATTATCGACATCGTATGCCAGGAGGTAACCCACTGCCTCGTTTCGCTCAAGTATTGTGGCAGCAATTCTGAAATGGAGGTTGAAACTCCCACCAAATTCTCCTAAGTACCTTTATGAAAAATCCACTCTTCTCGTCACTCTTTCATCCTCATCTGAAGTGGAAGACACTTCAGATGACACATTATCAGCGCTGTCATTGTTGGGCATATTAGATCCCTATTGGAAATCCCAACTGTTGGTGGAATATTCCAAGGATCTTCATACTTGCATGATTCTTGATGACTGGCTGCATGAAGAGAGCTATTCAATCCTTGATGGAGTCATCTATAATCATGGTAGGATATTCTTGTCTAGAGCTTCTAAGATCAAGGAGAAGTTACTACAAAGGGCTTATGAAGAGTTCTATTTCAGCCACACATACTCTATGAAGCTCAACAACATCATCTTGAGGAGCTACTATTGGGAGGGCTTTGAAAGAGAACTATATCATCATTGTCAAAGATGCATGAACCTTGTGGAGTTGGAGCAGAAACAAGACTCTATGATAGAGTTATTTCAGCCACCTCTTCCTACCTTGGAAGGAGAAGAAAGATCCATACACCACTCCACTTGTATAAGGAGAACATTGGGTGAAGAACATACATTTTTAAAACATGTTTCATTTTCTATTTGTATGCATTCTTTCACTATTTTTAAGTAGGCCATGACTCCAATAAGGAGTGTTACATATTGTAAATCTCATGGCAAATAATGGGCCACAAGCATTTCTGAATTTGGCCACTCCCTTGGAAGGAAAAGGGAGATTTCACAACATGATGGGTGCTTCCCAAAGGCACAAAATATATCTCACACTTTCAGCTATGGTGAGATGGTATGGGCAGAAAGTAAGTGGTGGGAAAACCACTTCCCACATCTTGATTTGATGTAGGCAAGGGATGCTCTGCGCTGGTTCCACATGTGGGACTATGATCCACCTCCATGTGCACAAATTTCTATTTGTATGTACATTGTTTTGATCCCCTACATTGATGATGTACTTGTACTTTTTATGGGGATGTATGGAGGAAGAAGGGAAGGCATGCATGTGCCCTATGGGATGACTACACTCCCTATAGTTTATGTCTTGTATTTCAGGGAGGGCATTGGGAAAACCATGATTGTTTCATATGATTTATTGTTTCCTTATGGGATGAGATGTTTGCATCTCATGAGAACATTGTTGGAACAAGTCATGGATGGATGGATTGGTGATCACTTAGCTTATGGGAGAAGCTTATCATTTATTTGTGTCACCAATGGAGAGGGAAAGGAGTTGCAGCACTCACCTTATTAGTTGCTTGAGGACAAGCAACATTTTGGAGGGGAGGACTGTAATATTCCTAATTAGCCCAAGCTAATAGGAATATACAATTTTGTTTTCATTTTCTTGTTGCAAGAATAAAATTGTAAAGGAGGATAAATTAAACTCCTAAAACAACAAAATAAATCAATTCCCATGTGAACAAGGCTAAATCTGGGCTGCCTTAATAGAACACTCTTATGTGTGAAAGGGATTAAGTCATTTGACTGGGTCAACTAGACCAAATCAACGGTGTTGTCTAGATACATTGAATCACATAGATGCACAACGCAGTTTTAGTTGGAGGCTAATCATGTGAATGCAGCTAAATCATTGATATGGTTTAAGGTTTGGCAAGGTTTCCATCTTATTTAAGGAAGAGAAGGAAAATAGGAGAGGGGTTGTTGAAGATATTATTTCTGAAGAATTTTTCTGCTTAGACACTTCCCATTCTCTAGCTGATTAGCTGAGAATAGTGTTGTTCAACACTAGGGTGTTCCTAATTGGGAATCCCACCTCTTCCATTGAGTAGCTCTTGGAGGAGTCTTACATTTCTTTACCACTATCAAGAATTTGGCAAAGCTCTACTTCCAACTACAACGCAGATCCTGTTGAGGGTTTGGTTGTCTTTGTAAGATGTAGCAAGTGGAGGCTAGATCTATTCAGATCTAAGCCATTCTAGTGCCTCTTTTCAGTGGGAAAGCCTTCTATATCCCTGGAAAGAGTGTATTGGATCATTGGAGCTTCAGATCCATACCTTGGCATTAGGACAAACTGTTCATCAAGTCTACATCACAGTTTGTCTTCCAAGACTGCGTTATCTACAAGAGTAAAGTTGCTGGGAGTTTTGGCAAACTTTGAGGAGTGATCTCTAGATGATGGGAATTTGCCTCTCACTGTGGTGATCCATGGATTTCTATTCTTATCCATGTCATATTCAGATCTGATCTGAATACTCCTATATAAGCTTCAGAAATTCTAAAGAAATCTGCAGATCTGCTGCATGAGATCTCAAATCTACTCCATATGCTTCATGTTTTGCAAAAACCCCCAAGGAGTATGTAAAATAGAGACAATATTGTGTACAGATCTGATATAGATCTAATATTTTGTACACAAATCTATTCTAGATCTGATTTGTAACCTACAGCTACTGAATTCTCTTAAAAATAACGTTGTCAAGGCTTTTGTAGTGAAATATATTGTTGCAACACCTCTTTTAGATGGTTTTCTTCATAAAAGTCTTCCATATTTCTCTTGTACATTGAATGGGCCACATTGTAAATCTGATTCACTATTGTATAAGCTATTTTTGAGCCTCCATATAGGCCTCTTACTACTATTATGTAAAACTACATTATTTTTCAGCAGATTTGTTTAATATTGCTGCATTCCCTTACTTGGGTATTTTTCAATTGCACTAGGTGTGGGGAGACCTGTTTAACAAATCTAGAAGGATTTGTTTTTGATCCCCTCTTGGATTCAAGTCTTAGATTGTCATATCTAAGGGATCCAAGGGTTTCTTTCCAATCCTGTAGCATACATTCCTGAAAAATGTGTTTTTCAGGCATGCCTTGCTAAGCAATCCAATTTTGGGATATTATAAGATATTCCCATTATTGCTGATTTTCCCTATTTTGGGATATTACAAAGGCCATCTATTTATGAGATAAACAATAGTATCTACAACATCTGCCCAAAATTTTAAAGGCAATCCTGTATGCAATCTCATGCACCTTGCACGCTCCATGATTATTCTGTTCATCCTTTCTGACACACCATTTTCTTGTGGTGTTCTTGGAACTGTCTTCTCTCTATGAATTCCATGCTCTAAAAAATACCTATCAAACTCTTTGCTACAATATTCACCTCCATTATCTGATCTGAGACACTTCAACTTCTTTCCTGTCTCAATCTTAACCAAAGCTTTCCATTTCTTGAAAGTATCAAATACATTAGATTTATTCTGAATACAAAAAATCCAAGTTTTTCTAGTTTCATAATCAATAAAAGTAACATAATAATGAGAGCCACCAAGATATTATACCTGAGCAGGTCCCCATACATCTGTATGCACAAGCTCTAATTTTTCAATCTTCTTTTCTTTCCCAACTCTGAGAAATATGACTCTCTTCTGTTTTCCATAAATGCAATTCTCACAGAAATCCAAATCAACATTCTTCAAACCTGGCCACAAATTTCTTGAGTGAAGAATCTTCATCCCCTTCTCACTCATGTGTTCGAACCGATGATGCCATAATACTGCATCTGCTCCTTTGGAAGTTAAAGCATTAATAGAGTTAGAAATACCATTGCATAAATACAATGTACCAACCTTTTCACCTTTTGCTATTACCAAGGCTCCTTTGGTGACCTTCCAAGTTTTATCTATGAAAGTTGTCACACAACCTTCACCGCCTAACTACCCTGTTGAAATCAGATTTTTCTTGAGATCTGGAACATGCCTTACCTCCTTTAATATCCATTGGTTTCCGTTCTGTTTTTTTACAAGAACTTTACCCATTCCAACAATTTTACAGGGTTTATCATCACCCAAACGGACTTATCCAAAATCTCCTTGAACATAGTCATGAAAATTTTTCTTATTAGGTGTAACATGGAATGAGGCCCCTGAATCTACCACCCAAGAATCAGTAACATTTTGGAAAGAAAGAATCAAAGCATCTTGTAACACATCACCTGTCATATTTGCTTCATGATAGTTTTCTTGCTATGCATCTCCTTCTTTTCCCTTCCGAGATCTACAGTATTTCTTCAGGTGTCTTTTCTTTCCGCATTTCCAGCACACTATCCCCGATCTGGAATTGGATCTGCCTTTCCTTGATTTACTGCGATATCTCAAGCTCTTTCCTCTTTCCATTTTTCTTCCCCTAAACTCTGCACCCAAAGCATTACCCGATGTCTCACCAAAGCTTTTTCCTCGCATTTCCTCACTAAGGATAGCACCGAAAACATCATCAAACTTTAAAGTACTAGATCCAGAGACAAAGTTACTAATGGCCATAACTAAACCATTCCATCTTTCTGGCAATGAGCACAGAAATAAAAGAGCCCTAAATTTATCATCAAAGTTTACCCCTACAGAACTTAACTGACTAGTAATTGTATTAAAATCATTTAAATGGTCTGCAACAGATCCACCTTCCGACATCTTCATATTAAATAAACATTTCATAAGAAATACCTTATTTGAGGACGAGGGTTTTTCATATAATTTCGCCAACGCCTTAATCAAACCCTTTGTTGTTGTTTCCTTCGAAATATTGAAGGCTACCGACACTGCAAGGCACAACCGTACTGTTCCAAGTGCCTTTCTATCAAGAATCTCCCATTCTGCGTCTGTCATAGCCGCTGGCTTCTTTGTTTTTCCGCTCAGTGGTAGGTACAGATCTTTCTGATACAGATAATATTCCATCTACATCTTCAACAGCGGGAAGTTTTGGTTGTTAAATTTATTGACCCTAAACTTACCATCTTCCGCCATTGCTCCCACTCAAACCCAAAACCCTTCTTCCTATGTGTTTTTCAGCCAAATAGACCTTCGGCTCTGATACCAGTTGTTAGAAAATTATATATTACAAAGCAATGAAACACATAAAATATGCGGAAAACACAAGCACACAAAACAGATAAAACCAGAGAGACACAAATATACGTGGTTCACCTAGTTTGGGCTATGTCCACCCCGAACAGCCAGTCCTTCCTTTCTATTATCTAGCAAAATGAAGAGACACAACCTACAACAGATTCGTTGTAATATCCTTTGCTCGCTCTCGCAATCTCCTTATCTGTTTCTCGCTCTGAGAATACACATCACAACGCACAGCCACAATACAATACCCTCATACAAAGCGAGGGGTTGCCTTCTAGGGAAAAAAACCCTAAACTAAACATAACTTCTACCATCAGATCATCTGCCTAATGAATGGCCCAGATTGACTAGAAATTACTATACTTTTACAAGGAAATTTTACATCTGTTTTTAGCTTTGGGGGTGCTGCCCCCAAAACCCCCCGCCAGGGGGGGGCTCCATAAAGTCACAGCCGCCCCCCCTGGACCCCCTAGGCAACGTTTAATTACGGGCGGCGTTTCCGCCCCATTAAGGTACAAGGGTCCAACATTGTCATACAAAATAAACAATATAATCAGGCTCCACACACAACACTTGGATGCTTTGGTTGATCTCCTCAAGTTCTTGGAGTCCCACCACGGAGAGCGTCCTTTTCATCTTTGGTACCATGTCTATTAAAATTTTTGTTTCATCACCCGAATCAGAACCCAAGTCTATGGGCCCCCTTGCTGCTATCCCAAAGGCTACAAGCTTCATTTCATCGTTGGAATTGGACCCCAGGTCAATTGGTCTACCTCAAGAAAATCCTGCAGCTGTGACCTTCTCATCTTCCTTTGATTTATAATATTCGTTTTTTTGTATGGTGGTAACATTATTCTGCTTCTCGTTTTTGTCATTCCTCTCAGGGCTCAACTTAGGGTGCAACTTCCAACAATTTTCTTCATCATGTCCCTCTTTCTCACAATGTGTGTAAGAGGGCTTTGCTCCCCTTCTCTTGGCTGCTCTAGTCCTTTTTGGGTGGTCACTTTGTTCATGCATTCCCCTGCTTTCTAGGTGCATGGCCTTCACACTGGCCTCATTGATGGTAGGAGGCTCAAACAGTAATAATGAATGCCTTGTGTAATTATGCAGAGAACCAATATACTTGGTTAAAATCTCTGGTGAATCTAATGGAATGCTAAATTCAATGCTTGTTTTCTAATTTCTTCAGTGAAGTCTTGTACATTTTTACCTCTACCCTGCTTTAAGTATTGCCATTCCATTAATTCCTTTTGCTTATATCCCAAAGGAGAGAAGGTTACCCAAATTTTGGTTGCCTTGCAATTTTCTCTCCCACTAGATAAGAGCAGTGTCGTTCAGCCGAAGAGAATCCAATTAGATATTTTCCTCGTCCTCCTCGATCTATTGAATCCTACAGTAGACTTGAATCTTCCTAATCCAGTTGCTAAGCTTTTCTACATTACTTTCACCAATATACATGGGAAGATCAAATTTGACATCTAATTTAAAGAAATGTTTCTTAGATGCATTTCATGAATTCCTATGACAATGGTGAGAAGAAGAAGAGGAACTTCCACTCACAGAAGGACAAGGAGGTGGATCCCCTCCATCATCTCCATGTGCTCAACCTTGTACTTCTAGAGCATTTTCTCCTGCACTTTCTAGTTTCTCAAGCCTTGAGAACAACTTCTCAACTTGATCTCCCATTGCGTAGAATATTTTGTGGAAATTTAGCTCCTCCTCATTTCTAGCATTAATCCATGTTTCTTCTTTGATGCGCACGTCCCGCTTCGGGATCCAAAAACTTTAGTTTTCCTTCACCTCTTCATAGCCTGTTTCTGGTTAGAATACAAACATGCAATTCACATCTACAAAGACCTACTCTGATACCATTTGATCCAAGATCTTTAGCT
Organism: Pinus albicaulis; assembly: GCA_034641835.2. Classification (NCBI taxonomy): domain Eukaryota; kingdom Viridiplantae; phylum Streptophyta; class Pinopsida; order Pinales; family Pinaceae; genus Pinus; species Pinus albicaulis. Next base: position 1,523,859,116 of record CM076579.1, read on the forward strand.
TCGAAATGGATTAAAGAATTATATGTAAAATTGCATCTTAACCATGCAACTTAAAAGGCATGAAATAAGAAGAGAGAAGCACATAAAATCATGCAAAGAATACAAGAACTTGATATCGGAGTTTGTCCAGGAGGGAATACATCTCTAGGCCCTGGTTAATCAATGGAGAGGCCCTCTTTATTTAAGTGGAAAATAAAATGAAAGTACAATCATCAATGCAAAATTACACTCTTATACCTCCATGGCTGAAATTGGTCGAAAATTGGAGACCTATGATGAAGAAATGGACAACATCTTTGGATTCCTGACACCGAGAGGTGCAGAATCCATATAAAATTTTCCTGATTCTGACACTAGAAAAATCTAGGCCCTCTGGAAATGAGCTCAGTTCATGGCTCTACCCCCCTTCTGCAAAGCGCTCAAGGTTCCACCTGCCTCGTGTTCTGTGCCACTCCTAGTTTTCCTGGGCGCACTTCTGAATTGCAGGTTTAAATAAATGAAGGTGGGCGAACTTCACCAAGTCCACCGGTGGCGAGTTGGTTTATATCCAAATTTGGTGGGAGAGGGTCAGATGGTCAAACCCTGCCCCCTCTCGCTTTAGGCCTCATTTTAAACCATATAACAAAATATTTTTTAAATGTGGTGGGTCGGGCCCACATCAGGTGGCCCATCCACTGTACCTCTCATCGACGGTTCGCACAACGTATACATATAGTAGGTTGTGGGTTGGGGCGGCAGAGTTGATAGCCCCACCCCACCCTTCTTATGTCATATCACAACTGGTGGGTGGGTCCGGTGGGGTCATGTTCGCTGGCCCATATTTAATTTTATTTTTTATATATGTGGTTGGAGCAAGTGTTGAGATTCAACAAGAAGATCCTAGTGAAAATTATGCACCTACACTAGGACGGAGCCTCAGGCTATTTTTAAGTGGATGTCTATTTATAGATGCATGAGAAAATTCTATTTATAGATGAGGTCTATTTATAGATGTATGTGCAAGTTATATTTATAGATACCATGTCTATTTATAGATGCATGTCAGATATTATTATGACAATCAACAATAATCTATTCTCAATGAGCACTTAGAAATAGTTAACTGAAGTGGCAAATCAGTTAGCTATAGGAATTTTGAGTTGAGTGGTTGGTTGGTGGGACATGCAAGTGGACTTAGTTGTAATTGAGTGATTCGAAGTTGTAACAGAGTTGGAAGTGTAGTTATGAAAGTTGTAAAGTAGTTTAACTCAGTTGTGCTAGTCATAACTGAAGATACACTAGTGATAGATCAAGTGAATTAATTATTAATTAATTCACAATCAGTGGCATCACATGCAACTGAAGATTTACTACTATTAACTACATGCATGTCAGATCTAGTGGAGACCTAGTTGAGATGTCGGTGAAAGGGAAAGATTGACTACTAGTTGTGACATGTGTGCAACCACACACACATTGGATGTGCTCATGAGGATTGCACAGTCAAGGCAAGCAGGATTCCATTCATTCAGGGGTTGCTATCAGCTGGGATTGCGCAGTGGAGGTAGGCTATCTGGAGACAGTAAATTGGCTAAGGAACTTGCCAATTTTTGTATCACAATGTGATACAGTTAGCTATTGTACTGATATCTCTTGGAGTAGAGCTTTGTTTGTAATTGTTTCATGATCCATGATATAATACATAATAGAATATAGTGGGGTTTTTAGCTTTATGCTTTCCCGGTAAATTATCTGTGTTATGTGTGATTGATCTTTCTTCATGATATTGCTATTGGCGATTGTGTTTTAAATTCCAAAAATATTTTGTAGAAGCAATTCTGTATTTAGCAGTGGCATATAATTGTTAGATCAGGAGAATCCAGGCAATACGTATTTTGTATTAAATTTCTACATGGTATCGAAGCACAGGAGATTGCAATTTTGAAGCAGGAGCTAAGTTTGTTGGTGGAAAGAATTCAAATTTGCAAAAAGACTTTCTTGGTGCTACAGCTGTGTTAACATTGAAATGGTTTTCAATGGCTTGAGGTTAGAGTATGCACTCTAGGGCAACTCGAACTACATTTCTTGGAAGGATAGGATGGAGGCGGTGCTCGAATATAATGGCTTGAAGGAATTCATTGACAATGATGTTCCTAAGCTTACTTCGACAGATGCTGCATTACTTGATGCATGGTAAAAGAAAGTGGAAAAGGCGAGGAGGATTATGTTGGAAGGAGTACGAGACCACATTGTATCAAGCCTTCATGGAAAAGCCACACCATATTCTATGTGGAAGGCTTTGACGAATATTTTCCAAAGAAACAGCGACCATAGGAAATTGGTGCTCGAAGATAAACTCAGGAAGATCAAGATGGAAAAGGGCGACAACATTCCAAAGTATATCACAAAGTTTGTCCAATGTCGGGATGAACTAGGGAGTTTTAGGAATAAATTTTTCTGAGGATGATTTGGTGAGCTTGGATCTCTTGGGACTTCTTAAGAGTTGGCACAATTATGAATACTTCGTCAACGTATGGGAAAATTTTCCGGATTGGGAACGACTGTAGTTGGATCTGGTGCAGGAGGAGTTCAGGAAGAACACTAGAGATGGCTCTTTATCAAAGCATGATGATGAAGAGGATTGTGCTTTGGCTACCAAGGCAATGAGGGGAAGAAATTCCATTCTAAATCTGAGTCTAAAGACAAGAAGTTGGATATGTCAGGGGTGAAGTGTTTTCATTGTCACGAACATGGGCATCTTGCTACTAACTGTCTACAAAAGAAGAAGAACAAGAAGCCTGCTGGAGCTGCAGCTGGTGAGGCCCTTACCTCGCAATTTGAACTTGAATTCTCCTTGATCGCATGCATGGTGTCAAGTACATTGGGATCAGTGTGGTATTTGGATAGTGGCGCTTCCTTTCACATGATGGGAGATAAGGAAATTTCAGTGACTTGGAGGAGAAAGATCTCCAAATGCATATAGAGATGGGCAACGATGGACGATACAGTGCAACTGGAATTGGTACCATTACCTTTTAGAGGGATTCAGGTAAACCATTTCAATTGAAAGATGTTAAGCATGTTCCAGGTCTGAAGAAAAATTTGGTCTCAGTTGCAATGTTGGAGGATAGAGGCTATGATGTTGTTTTCAGCGCTGGAAAAGCTTTCCTGCAACATAAAACAATGGTTCAAGCCAAGAGGATAGGGATTTGAGTTAAGAATCTCTACAAGCTAGAGGTAGATGGATGCGATTCCGTGATGGGCAAGGCAGAAAAAGTGGTGAGCCAGGATGGGCGAATTATGGCATAGGCGATTGGACCATCTTCATCATGGAGCCTTGAAAGTCATGTAGCAAATATCTACTGGACTTCCAATGGGAACACTTGCTCAGTTATATCAGTGCAAGGGTTGCACCATGGGGAAGTATGTAAAGTCCACCTTTCATGAAAAGGAGAACTGTTCTTCGGGGATCCTTGAGAGAGTTCACATAGACGTGTGTAGACCGTTAACGGTTGCTTCAATAGAAAAACATAAGTACTAGGTTATTTTTTTTGATGAATTTTATTGTAAATGCTAGATCCTCTTCATGCATAAGAAGGATCAAACATTCTTAAAGTTCTGTGAGTTTAAGGCATTGGTGGATAATGAGTCAGGGAAGCAAGTGAAGGCTTTGAGGAGAGATAATGGTGGAGAATACATCTCTAACGAATTTAAGAACTTCTGTAGTAAAGAAGGAATTCGAAGAGAACTCACAGTGCCTCATAACCCATAGCAAAATGGGGTCGCGAAGAGGAATAATAGAATGATCGTGGGTGCAGCTCAAGAAATGTTGCATGATTAGGGCCTACCAATGCATTTGTGGGTAGAAACATGAAAAATTGTGGTTTATATGAAAAACTGTTGTCCTCATGAAGTACTTGGCATGAGTACACCTGAAGAAGCTTTCACTGGTAAGAAACCGAATGTTTCACACTTTAATATTTTTGGCTCATCTATTTATGTGCATGTGACCAAGGATGACAGGAAGAAGCTGGAGCTGACTGCTGAAGTTTGAAGTTGGAATATTTGTGGGGTACACAGAAACACCCCATTATTATCGTGTGTATTTTCCAAATAGTCGAATGAGTGTGGTGCAACGAGATATAAAATTCGATGAGGGGAAAACCATGTGGTTGTCGCTTGAGAGGGAGCTGGACTTGCATGTGGAGGAGGAACTGTTGGTTCCCAAAGATGAGTCTTTAAATGTGGATCAGCCACAGGAGGAGGTTCATGGAGTGGAGGAGTCCACTCACACAGAGCCAACCATCAAAACTAGCAGAAGGCGTACCACAGAAGCTGATAGGCTGAGACTTGATGCTGCACAGAATGTAGGAGCCCCTACTTCACAGTGCAACCAAAGAGAGTCTCCTGACTGATTTACTGGATACATGGCTCTCATGAGAAAATGTATTGTGACTTAGCCATCTTCCTTTCAGGAAGCAGTGCAGTAGCCAGCATGGGTAGATGCAATGGTGGAGGAGTATGACTCCATTGTCAAAAACAGTGCTTGGGAAATTGTTCCAAGGCTGGTTGATAAATCAATGGTAGGCTCAAGATGGATCTACAAGGTAAAGCGAGCTGTTGATGGGAGTGTTGAGAAATATAAGGACAGATTTGTGTCCCATGGCTTCTCATAGATTGAGGGGATAGATTATGAATAAACCTTTGCACATGTCACAAGGCATTCTTCCATCAAGACCATCCTTTCTCTCTCAACGTAGATGCGCTAGCACATTCATAAAATGGATGTGAATATTATGTTTCTCCTTGGGATCATTGAGGAAGAGGTGTACATAGAGCAACCTAAAGGATTTAAGATCTCCAACAGTGAGTCACATGTGTGCCGAGTCAAAAGAGTTATGTATGGTCTGAAGCAAGCACCCCATGCTTGGTACACTCAGATAGATAGCTATTTCACTGGACCGGGATTCACCAAAAGTGAAGCAGATGCAAACCTATACCAAATTGTGGTGGAGGGTAAGATTTTAATAATTTTTCTTTATGTTGATGGCTTAATATTAACTGGTGATGAGCAGCTAATACACTCATGCAAGGAGGACCTTTCGAAGGAGGTCGAGATGAAGGATATGGGCCTCCTTCATTATTTCCATGGATTGGAAATATGGCAGCGAGATGGTGAAATTTTTGTGTCTCAAGGCAAGTATGCAAGGGAGATACTGGGTAAGTTTCACATGGAGGGCTTCAAACCCATGGATACTCCTCTTCCAGGAAACTGGAGGAAAGAGGATGCTACTTCTGGAGAGGAAGTGGATGCTACTATCTATAGAAAGTTAGTGGGGTAGCTAATGTATCTAGTGAACACGAGACCAGAATTTGCTATGCAGTTAACCATCTGAGTCAAGCAATGGTTAAGCCTACCAAGCTCTTTTGGAAGGTGGGAAAGCATGTCTTGAGATACCTGAGGGGCACATCTGAGTATGGTTTATGGTACAGACAGATGGATGAGGTGAAGTTGCATGGCTTCACGGATGTAGATTGGGTAGGCAACCCATCAGACAGAAATAGAACATTAGGGGGCATCTTTAGCATTGGATCTACAATTTTTTCTTGGTACAGCAGGAAGCAGATATTCATGGCACTAAGTTCAGCGGAAGCAGAATACATGGAAACGAGTCAAGCTGCATGTGAGGCTATCTAGATGAGAAATATCTTGGTTGGTTTGTTTAGTTCTCATTTAGATCCGACAATGATTCATTGTGATAATCAGAGTTGCATTAAACTCTCGATTAATCCTATGTTTCATGATAGATCTAAGCATATAGATATCTGGTATCATCATATCAGATATTGTGTGTAGAGTAAGATCATGTTGCTTCAGTACATTCCTATGGAAGATCAGGATGCAGATATTCTGACGAAGGCTCTCACTAGGAGCAAATTTTAATACCATAGAGACAGGATTAGGGTGAAGGATAATCCATTTCTTGTTGAGAGGGAGTGTTGAGATTCAACAAGAAGATCCTAGTGAAAATTATGCAGCTACACTAGGATGGAGCCTCAGGCTATTTTTATGTGGATGTCTATTTATAGATGCATGAGAAAATTCTATTTATATATGAGGTAAATTTATAGATGTATGTGCAAGTTTTATTTATATATTGCATGTCTATTTATAGATGCATGTTGGCTATTATTATCCCTTAATATTAGTTGGGAAATAAACAATAATATATTCTCAATGAGAACTTGGAAATAGTTAACTAAAGTGGAAAATCAGTTAGCTATAGGAATTTCGATTTGAATGGTTGGTTGGTGGGACATGCAAGTGGAATTAGTTGTAACTGAGTGATTTGAAGTTGTAACAAAGTTGGAAGTGTAGTTATGAAAGTTGTAAAGTAGTTAAACTCAGTTAAGAGAGTTAAACTTAGTTGTGCTAGTTGTAACTGAAGATACACTAGTGAGAGATCAAGTGAATTAATTATTAATTAATTTGAAATGAGTGGCCTCACGTGCAACTAAATATTTACTACTATTAACGACATGCAAGTCAGATCCAGTGGAGACCCAATTGAGATGTAGGTGAAAGGGAAATATTGACTATCAGTTGTGAAATTATCGATTGCACACATGCAACCACACACATATTGGATGTGCCCATGAGGATTGAGAAGTTAAGGCAAGAAGGATTCCATTCATTCAGGGATTTCTATCAGCTGGGATTACGCAGTGGAGGCAGGTTTTCTGGAGGCAAGCTATCTGGAGGCAGTAAATTGGCTAAGGAACTTGCCAATTTTTGTATGACAGTGTGAGATAGTTAGCTATTGTACTGATAGCTCTTGGAGTAGAGATTTTTATGTAATTGTTTCATGATCCATGATATAATACATAATAGAAGATAGTGGGGTTTTTAGCTTTATGCTTTCCCGGTAAATTATCTGTGTTATGTGCGATTGATCTTTCTTCATGATATTGCTATTGGTGATTGTGTTTTAAATTCCACAAAGATTTTGTAGAAGTGATTCTGTATTTAACAGTGGCATATAATTTTTAGATAGGGAGAATCCAAGAAACACATATTTTGTATTAAATTTCTACAGTAAGGGCAGGGGTCAAGGTCGGCCCTTGCCTTTTTTTAATTTTTTGTTTTTGTTTTTATTTTAAATAAACTCGCTTTTTTCAAATATTCTTGATTTTGTCCAAGGAAGTGCATTTAACTGTCCCACAAATTTTCTCGGAATCCAATCGGAGCTGGCGGGAATCTGGTGGCCGAGTTTCTACGAAATTGTGTCCTCCTTAAGCTTGCCAACTAATCAAGTCAACCCAGAACTTTGACTTCTTCTAACTTCTCCATACAGACTCATAATTGAGTGTCGTCTATGCCGTTGGAATCAGAAAGACGAGATTTTCAACTTGAAATTGATTTTTCCACATTTCTGAAACTTTGATTTTTTAGTCTTCTCCTTAAGCCACTTTTACTTTGGACCTGTATGATCCTCCTGGATAACTGGTGGAAAGTATGGACTATTCGCTAGACCATTTACTGGGGGAGTTCGTGCACTCTTGAGGTCTATAGGACCTATTCTGTCTCCTAGGAATAGATCCGAGACAGATCTGTTGTTGAAATCTTGTGTGGCAGGGTGAGGTTCCACAAATCCTCACTGATCTAGAGCATGGATATGAATTGGTATAAATCAGTCTCTTTGTACCCCTATCTAAAGGTAGTGCCCTGAAAATTGTCGTGAGCTTCTGTGTGGGGTCTAGTCTGATAGGAGGCTGAATAATATGCACTCAAAACCTGAGAGCCTCTTGCATATATAGTGCCAAAAATCTCTGATTGGGATACTCAAAAATGTCGGCGAGGGTCTGAGAATCTCTGAAGAAGCAATGGAACCTTTCTCTAATCTCATAGTAGACAGGGAATTCAAAAATGAAGTGCACCTCGGTCATCACATCCTGTAAATGACATACCTGGAAGATTTTGTCCAGTCTATCAATCTGGTCGTCTGTATCTATGTGAAGTCTATGAGAGCCTAGTCTGAACTAGCCTAGAGGAAAGCGAAGAGCATGCATCCAATGTTGAATATGTACCAGGGTCGAACAATGATCCTGTCTCTCAACTCCAAGAAGTGCTCAGCGTAGAAGGCCATCTTTGGGCGCAACCCTCCCTGAGGATTAACCCAGGTGTCCTAGACGAACTGTCTGTAGATGTCCTCCCTGATGATCTTGTTCAGATCATGTCCAGTAGGTAAAAGGTGACTAGGAGCATCTAAGGAATATCAGAAAGGAGGGAGATGATCTAACTGAATGCCCACTGATTCTAAGAGACTTCAATAACAAGGGTGCAGAGATAGCAATGCAAGACTTCAATAAAATGTGATCAACGGCTTTATTGGGATAAAAATATGATTAGGAGATAGAGCTTAGTGGCTAGCATGACACTCACATTTTCTTCTTTGTGGATGGATAGAAAAATTTAAAATTAAAATTTCCCTTTTCTAGTTGGATGATAAGACTTGTGAATATTTTAGGAGCTAGGTATAAGAACTTTTTTTTGCTCTTGAAAAGAGGAAAGAAGGTGACTTGTTTTTCTTTCGAAGAAAAGGGAAGGAGTCTCCCTCTTTTCCTTATTATTTTTTTCATGACAAACTTGTCATAGATATGACAAAAACACAGTAAATATTGATGGGTATGAGGGTACTAGAATTTTCAATTATGAGATGTACTATGCGAGATTAGAGTGCAGTGAGACGAAAGACATTATCAAGACTGTATTAGCAAACATTGATGACAAAAAATGTTATCGACATTCCCTTCTAAGTCCTATGCATAGCTTGTATTTAACAATCCAAATGTTCTTAATAACGTATTCAAGTCCACCTTTGATTGATCTTCATATAAATATATCTTCCTTGATGCAACTCAACATTTAGCTTAACAAGGGCAGTTCCAAAAGATTATTCAAAATGAAAGCACATCAAATTTATGCCATAAAATTTTATCCTTCTTTCTTAACAATATTACCAACCCAATTATCTCTGCTATAGCAACCCAAGGGAACTCTCCCCCTTGAACTCATTCATATACACGTTTCTTAACCAATGTTTTTATAGTACAACAAGCTTTGGCATTTTAAGACACATATGGTCTTCATTTACATCTTCATTTTTCATATCATTTTTTATAACTCTTTCCTCTTGAAAAAGTCCTTCCATATTCCATCGAAGGGGCTAAATTTCCTTGAAACCTTTCAAGTTTCAGTCATATTGATATTATCATGGTCAAACCACTCAATTTCCTTTGATCTGACTAGCACTTTCCTAGCTAGACTTCCCATCATCTCTACGCAAAACTTGTACTTCAATGTGCATTTCTACCTCAACTCATCCTGTTACCTCAAGGATGATACGAACACGTCCATTTTATTACGTTATTACCAAACATTGGCGCATACAACCTCATCATAGTATTATAAAGTTCTTGTTGTGTAACCAGCTCCAAAAATAGAAGAAAAGAGATATCAACGCCTTAGAAATAAGCCACTTCGAGGGGGCAACCTCCAATACATTACATAAATGAACAATTCTTGGATGATACAATTTACAAAACCTCCTTTCTATATATAGGAGTCCATGTGGCCATAATGTATTCCTAGTGGGCCACAATGTAATCCTAGCCAACCTAACAATAATAATTTAAGGGCACAATAATAACAAAATGGGGGTTACAAGGGTACAATAATAACAATAAGGTGGTTACACTAACAACAATAAGGGACTATACTAGTAATATAGGGACCTAACATGCCCCTCTCCTTCAAAAAGTGTTGTCCTCAACACTTGAGTAGCTCTGGGTGCTTCTGTATAAAATTCTCATCCTCCCATGTAGAATCTTTAGTGGGTAAGTTCTTCCACTTGATGAGATACTCTGAAATTGATCGATTTCATAGCTGTCGAGTTCTTGTTTCCATGACCGCTTCAGGTTCCAATATGATTTTCCTTCCTCATCAAGTTCTGGCAATATTGTTTGAACTGGAAGATTTTCACCTATAACCTTCTTTAAGCATGAAACATGGAAAACTGGATGTACTCGCGAAGAAGCAGGAAGCCCCAATTTGTATGCCATAGTACCAATCTTTTGCAACACCTTGTAAGGACCATAGTACTTTGGCGATAATTTATTATCCTTCTTAGCTTGCTTGAGGGACATTTGTTTGTATGGCTGTAGCCGTAAAAATACCCAATCTCCTACATCAAAACTTCTCTCGCTGCGATGTTGATCTGCCTGTTGTTTCATTCAATTTTGTGCCAAATTCAGGTTATCCTTTAAGAGTTGGAGAACTTCTTGCTGATGCTCGATGTGATCTTCCACTACTTGAACCTTCTAATTTTCCCTTAAAGATGATGTGATGGATGGTGGATGATATCCATAAAGTGCCATAAATGGGGTCATTTTTGCTGCAGTATGGAAGGAAGTGTTATACCACCATTCAGCAAGAGGTAACCACTTTACCCATTGTGTTTGTTTATCAGATACAAAACAACGAAGATATCCTTCCAAACATTTATTTACTATCTCAGTTTGACCATCAGATTGAGGATGATAAGATGAGCTATGAGCTAATTGAGTACCCAAACAAGAAAATAACTATGTCCAAAAATTTCCAGTAAAAATGGGATCTCTGTCGCTCACAATAACCCTTGGGCTTCCATGTAGCTTTTGAATTCTGTCCATACATGTAGTAGCAACCGTACTTGCTTTAAATGGATGAGATAATGCACAAAAGTGTGCATACTTGGTAAGTCTATCAACTACCACCATGATGACACTCTTTCCTTCGGACTTAGGTAAACCCGTGATAAAATCCATTGAAATCTCCTCCCAACGTTGACCTGGAATGGATAAAGGTTGTAGAAGTCCTGGGGTCTTAATTGTTTCCACTTTATTCTGTTGGCAAACCAAACATTCCGCCACAAACTTTCGAATATCAGATTTAAGGCCATCCCAAAAAAATTCTTTCTTCACCCCGTGGTAAGTTTTTAAAAATCCTGAGTGTCCTCCTAAAGGAGAAGTGTGCAATTCCAGAAGAATCTTTTGTTTTAGTTGGGAATTTTTACAAAGATATAAGCGATCTTTGTACCATAAGGAATCATTTTTCCAACTAAATGTATCAGATGTACTAGGATCTTGCTGCAACTTTTGAATGAGTGTCCATAAATCTTTTTCCTTCTTCCATTCATCTCTTGCTTCGGTTATCCAATCTGGTTGGATAATAGAAATGGCACAAAGCAATGCTTCCACCTCTTCATTCTTTCTTGAGAGTGCATCTGCAACAACATTAAGCTTTCCTTTTTTGTAGATTATTTCAAAGTAATAACCCAACATCTTTTTGACCCATTTTTGTTGCTCTTCTAAAGATAGTCTTTGTTCCAAAAAGTGTTTAAGACTATCATGATCAATTTTTACCTTGAAGTGACTTCCCATTAGGTAAGTTCTCCATTTCTTTAGTGCATGCAGTATTGCTAACATTTCCTTCTCACAAATAGGTTTTTGTAAATACTTTCCTTTGATTAGACGACTTTCAAAAGCAATGGGTCTTCCTTCCTGCATTAAAACAACACCAATTCCATTTCCTGAGGGATCACATTCCACAATAAAGGTTTTTGTGAAGTCTGGCGTAGCTAAGACCGGTGCTAGGCAAATTGCCTCTTTAAGATGTTCAAAGGCCTTAGTTGCTTCAGGAGTCCATGAAAATGCATCTTTCTTCAATAATGTTGTTAGAGGTGCTGCTATTCTCCCATAATTCTTAACAAACTTGCGATAATACCCTGTTAACCCGAGAAATCCTCGCAACTACTTTATAGTTGTGGGGACTTTCCATTCCTTAATGGCTTTAATTTTGTTAGGGTCTACTTTAACACCCTCGTGAGATATAATATGACCCAGATATTCCACCTCTTGTACTCCAAAGAAACATTTGGATGTTTTTGCATATAATTGTTTCTCCTACAATAGTTTGAGCACCCCGTCAACATGTTCAACATGATCCTTCCAAGACCTGCTGTAGATTAGTATATCATCAAAAAATACTAGCACAAATTTTCTAAGGAAGGGTTTGAAAATGGAATTCATCAACCCTTGAAATGTAGATGGTGCATTGGTAAGGCCAAAAGGCATGACCAAAAATTCATAATGACCCTCATGAGTTCGAAATGCTATTTTTGGAATATCTTCAGTCTTCATTCTAATTTGATGATATCCTGAACGAAGATCCAACTTGGTAAAATAAATTGCTCCATGCAATTCATCCAATAATTCATCAATCACAGGAATGGGAAATTTATATTTAATGGTGAGCTTATTGAGCTCCCTATAATCCGGACACATTCGCCATGATCCATCCTTCTTATGTACCAATACTACAAGAGCAAAGAAAGAACTTTGACTAGGTTGAATTATACCCGCCTCTAACATTTCTGCTTATTAGAGTTTATGAAATCACGATTAACATTTATTTTGTTCTCATCATGAGTTTCCTCTACTATCTTTTCACCATTCGGAAACATTTCTTGTATCAACTTTGTCAAACCTTCGATGTCTGCTTTTAGATCATTCTTCATGTTTTCCATTTTAGCTTCCATGTCATCCATCTTAGATTCCATGCCAGCTTCCATGTCGTTTATCTTAGATTCCACCCCTTTCTTCAAACCATCCATATTATTCTTCACACCATCCATATTTGCTTCCACGCCTTTCTTCAAAACTTCCATTTCATTTTTTGCTGCTCTTTGTGAGAGTGAAATTTGGTGCACTTGCTCTTGTAATTTTGTTAGATCATGTTGCAATTCTTCATCTTCATGAGTCATAGTAGAGCATTCTGAAGGCTTAATGGGTGTTGAATTATTTTTACGGGGCATTTTTTAGAACCCAATACTGATATATATTCTACAATATTCCCTTGAAATCAATTCCAATTGATTTTTCAAACAAGACTTATGCAATTCGGAAAAAAAAAATACACACCTTTTTCTTTCTTTTGAGGAGCTCGATATTGAAATTGGATTATCTCTGTGATTGTGGCTCTTCAATATCTGAAATTCAGCACTGAAGTAGCCCTCTGAATTATCTTTTGAATTCCACATGTTTGACCTAATTTTGATTTTCCAAGACAAAGTTATGTCCAATCTCCCACAATGACCTAATTATGGACTGATTCAGTAGAGCGAACTTGTACGACTTGCCACGTGTCACTGTTTCGTTCTTCGCCTCTGAAATTGATAGCCAAGAAACTACATTCCGTGTGCTTGTGACCAATTTTTATGGCACTCCAATCCGATGCTCAGAGAGAGAGTTATTGAACTTTTCCCACGATCACCTCTTTGAGATGAAATTCGGGAGCTTGAAAAAGCACTACCTTCCACAAATCATATCTCCAAAAATATTGCGAACCAAGCTCTGAAATTTTGCGACGAGTTTCCTCAGGATTTTAGCTTCACACCCTAAAAATTTCAGATTCTAAACCTTCGTAGAAAAAAAAATTATAGCACAAATTCCACGATGACCTGTTTAGGAGCCTGAAAAAAGGTCTAACTTCCATAGATCATATCTTCGAAAATATTGCGAACCAAGCTCTAAAATGTTTAGAAGATCTTCCTCAAGATGTCGGCTTCGCACCCTAAAAATTTCAGCTTCTGAAACTTCGTAGAAAAAAAATTATAGTGAAAATTCCACGATGACCTGTTTGGAGCAGCGAAATCCTAGAATCCAAAGCCTCTGATACCAAATGTTGTGTAACCAACTCCAAAAATAGAAGAAAAGAGATATCAACGCCTTAGAAATAAGCCACTTCGAGGGGGAAACCTCCAATACATTACATAAATGAACAATTCTTGGATGATACAATTTACAAAAACTCCTTTCTATATATAGGAGTCCATGTGGCCATAATGTAATCCTAGTGGGCCACAATGTAATCCTAGCCAACCTAACAATAATAATTTAAGGGCACAATAATAACAAAATGGGGGTTACAAGGGTACAATAATAAAAATAAGGGGGTTACACTAATAACAATAAGGGACTATACTAGTAATATAGGGACCTAACAGTTCTAGTTCACCTTTCAGAGTTTTAGCCCCACTCTCAAATATATCAAGGCATTCAACCCTCTCATGACCAACACTCCCTCGATTAGTTCCTTCATCATCATTTATGTGCAATTATTTCACTCATGAAAGAAATTATTTCCTAATAACACTCCAAGTTCTCATTCACATCTTAGTAACAACACTGAATTTCCCTTACTATTCTTCCATTAAAGTTTTTGTTCAACAAGTCTAATTTCCTTGTCATGGGATTTCTCCTTTTGAAACTCAAGACATCCTCAAAAGCCTTGCCATTGTTCTAATGGGATATCCACATATGAAATTTTACCAAGAGGAATTTATCTTCTATGAAGAACTCTAATATACATAACAACCTCACTTACTTTCCAAGTGAGTGGTTGTATCAACTTTATTCAAGGATATTTCCATCTCCATTAAAGCATATATCCTCATATATGGTCAACATACTACAACTTGACCTTGAGGACAATAGGATTACCTCATGCACCTGACTCACATTTGCATTCAAGCCATTACCATGCATCTATACCATGTATTATACAAGGTACTCAAGGGTAACTTTAGGTTTGCTCAACATTCCTTTATATCCTCATACTTGAGCATACTCATGTGCATTAGCTCACACATGATTTTTTTACTCGGATTTTTAATCAAACATTATCGCAGGTGTTTGATTTCTTTCCTACCCCTTCTATAACCATCATTATGGTTCTCTTTGACAAGAGAGTCTTCTCTTTCAAACTTGCATCCATGAGCACCATGAGTGACTTCTCCACTCACTAAGGCAAGCCAAGAAATACCATATCTTCCCACAACATATCGAGCATCTCTTTGTTTTATTAACAACTTAACTGATTAATGGATCTGTCCACATGCATTTTAGGCAGTACAATCATGCACATTCCTTTTCTAAGAATGCATTAACCAAATTTATATTCAATTCTCTACAAAATTATTATCCTTTTTCCTCAAGGTACAATGCCTTAACCATTTAGGACACTTATTCTAGAACTAGAACCAAGGCATTTTAACTTAGACCATTACTTGCATTAATTAAAGTGACATCATCCTTCCAAATATGCAATCCTTTAAGAGATATTTAGGTATGGTCATTGCTATACCATCTACTCTACAAATGCACTCCAACATTGTGATAAACCAAGGCATCCATAACCTTCCACATAAACATATCCATATGCATCCATCTGCATGCAAGTGCATATATTCCACTTTCCATCTTTAATTATACCTTATTGTTTCCTAGATCAACATCATTTACAAGAGATAGAATCTTGAAGCTAACCTTCCCCAGTGTACAATTTTTTCATGCATGAATCTCTTCTCCTACATAACACTCTTTCATCATCATAGTTACTAAAGTCCAAGCAACCAAACATGTTGAAGGTCATCTCAGACAAAACTATTACTACTAAAAATAACTAGTAAGTTCTATGTCATGTTTGAAACACATTTCTATGGTGTATCTTTGGCCTTCCATGCATAATTCTTGAACCATAACTATAATAATTTTATATCTCCTAAACCATTTAGTTTGAGTGTTGAACCTTAGATCTGATAACACTTGCAACATACCCAACCCCTTAAACCATAATTAAGGTTGTACGATATCAAACAACAACCTCGAATATTACATTATGGATACATGGTTATAAAATCTCCCCTTTAGTGAACCTACTTAAAATTAATTTCTAATGTCACCATTTTATTTTTCTCGTTAAGAGATTCCCAATCATATAAATTTTGTCCAAATATGAGCTTACATTGCAAAGTTATTCCTATTTCAAATTCTATTGAAAACCGTGTGCCTATTCAACATCTGTACAATATCACGTTGATGACACGTGGTAGCCCATGTCCACATGTCAGCACTACATTGGCATGCATCTTCTTCTAGACCGTGCCATTCTACTACGTTAATTCAAGTTGTTGTATTGAGCCCAATTTATATAGGGAGGGAAGCTTGATATTAAATTCCTAGCCTATGTATACCCAACCCTTGATCTCCCAACAACAAATCACTAGTCTCCCAATACACAACGGTAATTATGAATACTTATCTCTGGTAAGCGACAAGGTTTCAAGTTATATCAATATCAAAAGGGTGGGGGGGCTTGGGGTGATACATCATCCTAATCCTCCCAAAATCCTAATGCTTGACCATCAGTGTTTTAATGCACTAAGTGTTAATGTGTGCCAAGAAAGAAATTTTGCCAACCATTATGAATGTGTTCCCATTCCCTTAACAAGAAAATTGAATTTAAATATTAAAATAAACACGTATAATGAAAAGTAAAACTAGTAAGTGGGACCCTACCTTAAGAAAACCTTCTACCACATGTAATGATGTTTGAGCAACAAATGCTTAAAAATTGCATTTACATTCAGAATCGTGACCATATCTGCGACGAAGGAAAATTTTCCACTACGATTATCACAAATTTCATATTTTACGACAATTTGCAAATATATTCATATGACATTGCAAGGAATAAAAGGGATTAGAGATTTAGTTTTAATTTCATAGTTGTATACTTTTATGTCAAAAATCCAAGAGGTATTTTTAGGCTCTGTCCATAAAATACTTCTTAACAAAGTTATGGAATCCATATTTACATAGTCAAACATAGTATGTGAAGGGCTTTGCAATGTTGCAACATGATTTATATATTTCGAGGTTGCACCACAGGTATAACACCATATGGTTATATAAGTATGAGGCCCTAACACTATTTATTTTATTGTATCATAGAAAAAGGAAATTGTAAGGCTTGTGCATTAGGGTCATGATATGGTCTGACGTGGAAATTGAATACATGTGTGGGTAATGAAATGTTCGAAGCAATGTTTTGATATTGGGAAAGTCTGTAATAAATGGAGGTCAAAAGTTTGTGTAATATTTGTGTTGATTTTTAACATGGTGCCACTTTGAAATGCGATCCAAGGGCATGGTCAAGAATGTCCAGAGATTTTTTCAGGAATGGTCACCTACATAGCATCCAAATCTCATTACTTATGTCCTCCATAATTACTAGTCCTCTTGTAATCTCCATCCGATATTAATTTAAATGTTAAATCCTGCTTTTCTGGCGTGGTTTGACAGTCATTTATTCCACATTAATCCTCCACTCAAGAATATTTTCACCCTGTCTCCCTGACCTCTTAGTCATTCCTTATGTGGCGTGTACCTATTTGTGGTTCAGGTGACGAATCAGATACTCTAGTTATTAATAGGTTCATAGTTACATTGAGTTCTTGATTCCCTCTACCTGTTTGTCCTCGTGTTTGTTCACAAGTTGCTTGATAGTGCCACAGATCATCTCTGCAATCATATCTCCTCCTTGTCATATGAATACATTGTCAAGTTTATAAGGCCCGCTATTTTAAATTCTCACTCTGCAAGCTTGCACGAAGAAAATGTTTACTTCCTTGCAAAATAAAAGGGCCCTCCATGAGTTTTTGTATCGTTTTTTCTTGCCCCATGGTATCTCAACTAAGTTCTCTTGTGTTACACAGTGCCAGCTCTTGAGTTCAAAACCTCATGCACAAAAGAACTTGGTATTATAATCATTTTCTTGAATTGGTATCTATTGTCCTAGAGTTTTAAGTTCTCTATTGCATTTAACATTTTTAACTTGCTGAAAAATTGCTCCATGTGTTCCGCTCAAAAACAAAATTCCTCCTTTGAGAATATTTTCTTTTATGAAAAGTATCTAGCCATATCATATTCAATACATTTCTCAAGTCCTCATAAGTGAAAATACAGTGCTTCGGGCCCTCTTCTTTATATCAAAATCATTTTTAGAGGTTTTTAAACCATAATGATGGATTGTTAACTCAAAGTTATTGGTTATCATTATAATGGGTCATTAGATAATCTAAATACATTGTTTATAAACCCCTACAATTCAATTGGTTATTATTTTTACTATACAATCTCACGCACAAAACATGTCGACATTATGTGTGCACAAGATTGATGTTCTTTCTGCACGACTGGGGCAAGACAAATATTCATATTAAATCAGTTCGTTTTGAACATACAAAGCTTTTTGAGTATGTTTTTGTATGATAAATTTTTTCATGTCTCGTTGGATAATTTAATTGTTGGTTAAATTACGTCATTAAATTGTAAAACATGGGGTTGTATCCTTGCGAAGTGTATGTGCACTATACTAGGAGATTTAATTTTGATTAAGGATTTAAATATAAAAGCGAAGTGCAAAGTTTAAGGATAACCTTATCAAATTACACACATGTTGTGTTTGTAAGATTAATTTCAAAATTGACTTAAACTAGATTTCAGGAAATAAAATCATATTAATCTAAGAATTGAAGTGTCTATTATATCAAACTGAATTTAAAAGTCTATTCTAATTGAGCAGAATTGAAATATTATACTAATGAGAAAAGTTGAAAGTCTATACTATTTTGCCAAATTGAAAGTCTATACTATCAAACCATTAAAGTAACTCTATTCTAATGAACTTGAAAGGAAACAAATCTACTCTACCTCTATTATAATCAAACAAAAATAACTATTATTCTACAAGTGTATAAGAAATTAATGCAAGAACAAAATTGACTTGGAAAGCAGTAATAGAAAAACTTGAAAAATTACTAATGTGTGTAGTCTTAATGAGAGTCAATCCATGCATAAACCATAAATGTGAGACTAAGAAAGAATTTCAAGTGTGCAAGCTAATAAAATAAAATGTTTTTGGTATTTTTTTCTTAACGCTAAGCGCTCAACATGTTGCAAGAAAACATTAACAAATGCAGGAGAAATAAAATATCAATATGAAATGTAAAGTATTCCACATTTAATTAACAAATATCAAATTCAAATAACCGCTAAGAAACAAAATAAAACAACACTATATTATCTCACTACTCATCAGGGGTCCCTCCTAGTGAGCGTGAGGCATGAAAACTCAAACCAACAAGTTAAATCAACAACACATATGTGCAGGAACAAAGTATTGCATTAATTAGAAATTAAGTCCCAAAGGGTTGCAATAATTATAGAGTTAAAAAATTCATTGCCTCTACTTAAGATTGAAGAAATTTATACTATTTTAAACCAACAACTTCATAAGAAAATAACGCCAAGAGGCAAGTTCCTCAATCGACACTTAGGTCTCCACATTAAAACAAAAATCTATCTTTCATGATTTGAAGATTCTATTCATCATGATTTTCTACGAGAAGAGAAAATCATGATGGTTATGGATCTCCACATTATTGTCTTCGGGTCTCAAATTTCGGTCACTTGATTCCATGCTCACCAGGTGATGAAATTGTTTTCCTTGTAACTTCTGTGAGAATAGACCAAGGTTGAATTTCACTTTAACCAGCTAGATTCTCGAGCTATATGATATTATAGGTAAGCATGATAGGTGTATATCCTTGCTTATGACATTTGACATCTATCCATGCTTTTTTCCATCTTCAAAGAATCGGGAACCTACCTAACCATGAACTTAGCTTTGAAAAATCTGATTAGCTACGAATTTTGTACATTTTAGTAGCCATAACGATATTTTAATCAATTTCACAAAGAAATAACCAATTATGAGTTATGAATGAATGATACTTTATATTATACTTGAGGATGACCTAGATGACCTTATAGCTTGTAAATATAGAAAAAAAACTAATGGAATAGGTGAAAAGAAAGGGAAAAAATGGTGTCAAAATGAGGACATTTCATGGATCCAACATTACCCCACACTACAGATGTTGCATGTCCTCATGCACAAAACTGGAGAGATACCCTATTACTGAACTACCTCTGATGCTTGGATCAAGAGATCCAAGTTTGTAGATGTCCGTTTTCTTTGTACATTTAATGACCATAGAGGATCTCCTATCAAAATCTTCCCTTGTAATCCTTTGACTTTATGTCCAAGACCCTTGTTATTTTCCTTATGTTTTTATTTTTTTTTATACTAGTAGCACATCATAATAATTTTTCTTAGGGATATATTGTTATTTTATTTCATAATTGCATTTCATTATTTCCATATTAAATTAACCCCATGACATCATTAACAATATTCATATTTACATCATGATTCAACAACATATGCAACTATGTATAAAGAAAAATATTATCATTAATGCAACATAGCATAAAGGAACAATAGAAGAAAATCATTCACATATAGAGGCACCAGGATTGGTCTGAGACAAGGGAAAAAATCACTATGGGGAAAACCGTTTCAAATTATTCTTCTTATTAGATTGTCATTAAATGATTCAACAAAAGAGAGTATAATGATCCATATAAGCAACAAATAAACCTATCCAACAAAATCAACTAAACAATATCCATGGGATGAACCCAACAAAGCTAATACTCCAAAACCCTGATTCAGGATCCATTGATCAACTGTCACTGTCTGCAGCCTACTGCTGAACACTACAGTCAACAAGCGAATTCTATAATCGACTAATAAAACCAAACCCTAGGTCCTAACCACATGGATGATGTGATTTTCATGTGGCTGAAAGGCTTTAGCTGCACAAATGAGCCCTCCTCCCTGTAATTGCAGTCGATATTTATCCATGACATGCTTGCAGCGAAGACCCAAAACCATAAAACAAAGATGCAAGCTTCATACCTTGAAATTTCACCTTTGTGCAAACCCATTCCTCCGCGGACCTACCTTAGACCCGTGCGAGCCAAAAATAAGAAAGATAATAGAAAAATGATCCAATATGATTTTACAAATGAGGTTGAGATCACTTGTATTTATATCCTTCCAAGGGTGTCCATTTTGATTTATGGCTAACCTGATCAAATCCATTTTGATTTATGGCTAACCTAATCAAATATGCACATGTGGGATTTTATTTCAAAAATACACTTTCCCTTATCCAAATTGAGTGCTTCAATAGTCAAAATTGGTCCTCTAGGAAAGAGGAATCTCATCCCATGGTTGAAAATTTTCAATGATATGCAAAATTAATAATCCCTCTCATCTAGGGAGAAATTCCAACTAAACCATGTAATCATCGTAATAACCTTGCAATCAAATCATAACTAATATCAAGTATCTCGTCAGCAAATGTCATCACTTCTCATCTATACTCATTTGTTTCTTATTCCTGTTTATCTCTTGGTTTTCTCTGCTCATATGCTGAACATTCTTGAATCCGAAAAAAATAAGAATTTGATATCGGAGGAGAGCTTAAGATACCACTGTCTATTCATCGGGGAGCCACTACTACCACCCAAAATCACTGCTAGCGGGGAGACCAATGCTACCACCTGGGAAATGTCAGAAATCTTGTCCTCAAGGAGCCCTGCTCAACCTGGAACTACATCGGGGAGCTTAGCATCAAACCAAAACCATATCAAGGAGCACATCTCAACCTAAAACCACATCAGGGGGCATATCTCAACGCATAATCTCATGTGGGGGAAAAACATCTTCAACTACATATCAAGCAATAGGTGATATTGGGGAGCACATATTAACCCATTCTATTGCCCACTAATCTTCCTAACAATGACACTCAATAGTCATGTGGTAGAACACCTGCATCATAATCATCTTGGGTTGTACACCCCCAAGTACACTCTCCACCCGTTGGCCACACGAGGAGCGATATTACCAACAAGCCCAACTTGTGGATATGATGCCAACTGGGGTATACTCTGGATAGACCAATATAGGGGAGCTAACATCTCTGACCATATGGGTGACAGATAGGGGAGAAACATCTACGACCCTATTGTCCAAATATCCCTCGACCCTTTGAGCCCTCCATCTTAATTCCTCACCTTGGGAGCTTAGACAGGGGGGAATAGTTGGCTCAATGTTCTCAATTAGTCTTGCTCTCTCTAGATAAGAAACATATCATCATGATCATATCTAATATCGGATTAATCATCATGCCACAATAGCAACAATCTATTTTTCATGCATTGCATCAAATCAAATATTAAAATAAAAAATATATATCACAAAAAATTATACCATATTCATCCTCCCTCTCATGGAGGAAGAAACCACAAAATTAAGCTTATGTTGTACAACAACACTGGTTGAAGATATCTTGGTCCCAACTATACACATATTCTTTGCCAATGAAATCCAATGCAATATTATTGAAATGTATCTCTGTCACATCTAGAACCTTCTCAAACAACTCTCTAAAGAGCTTCTTCAACCTGCCTCATAGCTAGTCATGCTAGCAACATTGTACTCGACTTCGACCGTGCTTAAAGTTACATAATTCTCATCGAAAAATATGATGAAAAATCTCATACTGAGGCATCAGCCAGATGTGCTCATCTCACCAATAATGATTAATGATATTAATTTGAATGTTAGTTATTGTTGTGATAATTTCATTTTCATATATAAAACTTATTCATTGATCTTATGCTTGATGTTCAGGTTACCTTGCTTCTTATGTGTGTCAAAAGAGGAATTAAAACTGAATTTTATGAGTGTTTTTGAAAGCATAAAGCATGAATTTAAAGTGTCGAACAACAACAACATAAATGACAACAAACCACACAAAATGATACAATAAAATAGAGTTTTGATGAAGGATTTCACCCCTCCTGGGCTACATGATCTCCTTGCTCCAGCTCCATAGCTTGGGCCTCTGTATTAGCTCAAATTTTCTCAGGATGTTGTTTGCATTCATAAAATGATTTTGGAACCTATTACAATGATTTTAAAACATCAAAATATATCAGTAAAAACAATTTGTTTACTCAATTTGGTTACCAGATGCTTTGGGCGTGGCCTTCCCTCTTGGTGGCCCTAGGCTTCAAAAACCTTCACGGCAACAAAAACCTGTGTAGATGACCTCTTCTACCTTTGCAACATGTTCCAATGGCTCCAAAACATCCAAATCTATCAAGAATGACTGTCCTTTCACCCCATTTGGTCAAAAATTTCCTCCATTATGGAAAAAACGAATTCTCCTACAATTTCTCCTTTGATTCTGGAATCTGGCCAACTAACTCCACTAAAAATGGAGCTACCTCCAAATTTGGTGGGTCCACCAAATGCACCGCCAAGTTAAGCGCTCTTAATTAGGGATAAGCGCGAGTTTAATATTAAATTAAGTGGGCGATAAGTGATGTTTAAGTGGGGTTAAGCGCATTTGGCGCTAACCCACACTTATCTGTTAACATAACATAACCACATATTACATATTAAAACTCAATTTTAAATGCATTTAAAACTCCAAAGATTGCATCGCGGTACTTATCGCAGATCGCAGATCCTCAATAAATCATTCTACTTTGCCTACTCCTTCTTGTGATTGCGATACTTTGATGCGACATATCACATCGCAACTCTGCATCGCATTGCAGCTCCACATCCAATAAACTTACCGCCACGTCACTTATCACTATCACGAAATCATAGATCTACCACCCGATAATGCATTCAGGTCTGCTCCTAAACCCCCGATGCGATTGGTAGGACCCACCTTATCTCCAATCGTAAATCATTTTGTTGAACATTGCAAAGATTTAAAACCATAGTTAAAAAACATTGGAATATAGATATATGTTGCGAATATATGTTGTAGCCCATTCGACTATGGCTTTCGCCAGTAGTCCCAACCTTTATTTAAATAAATATGCGACCAACCAAACTTGCAATATAAAATGTATGCACATTCTAAACTTAGGAAATAGGAGAAAAAATCAAATTTCCCAAGCAACATTGGCGAATCTGTAGATGACACTTGTCATCGTGTCACTAGACTAAAACTGAAGACAATTTTATGCATGCTGACTGGAATTCCATGTCATTAGTTGTACCTATTCTGTGATTTTTTTTTAATTTGCCTGTTCTGAACGACGATTAGCAGACCATAACTTCCTCATACGAACTTAGTTTTCAATGAAACAAGTTGCATTGGATTCCTTGCGATGGGCCGATCACTTTGAATCTGGTTTGGTGCAATTATGAGCACTTTCATTTTTGATCTCATTTTTTGCCCTTGACCCAGATTCTGATCACTCCTTCCCTGTTATGTTCCCAAATTTAGCATGGAGCTAATTGGAACATTAATTTTGCCTATATCAACTAGGAGATGAATAAATGGGTAAGAAGGCCCATGAGTAGGAATAAAATCCCTCATAGTCTGGAAGAGATCATCAAAATAGATATATTTTTCACCCTCAAGTGTGGAAGGGGGAAAATGCATGAGGAAAAGGTCAAGTTTGACCAAGTCAACAACGCTGCAATAGAGGGAGTGGTTCACTTGAGAAGACAGCGCAGTGTGAATCGAGGGAAGATAATTTGGTGGAGGAAACCCTAATGTGTGGGGGCCAATACAAGAAGGCTTTCATTTGTATAAAGGGAGGAAAAGGCAACCATAGAAGGATATGTTATTGAGTTTAGAATTTGGTCTACATGACTATTTGTTGTCTTCAGTTGTTTAACTGAGATTGTTGTGCTGCTTAGCACAAGGGATTTCTTGTTTAGGAATCCTTCTCCCTTCTTGAGAGGCCTCTTGAGGGATTGTACTTCATTCTCCACATTTCAGACTCAAGGCCAAGCCACCCCCTTCAGCTACAACGTTATTCTTGTAGCAGGAAATGTTGTGTTGCAGGGTGTTGCAGTGGAGGGTTGCACAACACCATTTCCTTGGCTCATCTTTTAGAGGAGGGAGCTTCTATTCCTCTGAGAGGTTGGTGAGGAAGATTTATGAGCTGATTGCACATCTTCGGCATCAGGCCAAGCAATTCCAATCTCTTATAGTGTAGACCATCTCCTTGACTGCGTTATTTCTGAGTACATTTGCAGTGGGGGTTTGCATTGCTAGTTTGGAGGGTGAGATTTGTTAGTGTCGGTATCTTCATCCCTCCGTCACTGATCAAAATCCTCTTGTTGCATTGCATATTAGGTGTCTCACTCGGTTAGCTGCATTCCATTAAGAGCCTGGATCATCTGACGGTAGTGGCTTGTTGCTCATGTCCCTCATGTTCTTTACCTGCTGGCCTATTTTTGTTCATTACGATCATTTGCAGTCACTTTTTGTCTCATAGTTTGCAAAAAGTCATTTTTAGGGTTTTAGTGTCATTAGGTCTAGGGTTTCATTAATAAGGTCTTCAGGATGCCCAATAATGGTCAACAGGCACATGAGGAGTTTGAAATAAGGTTTCAGTACTAAAAATTTCATCATCATATGCTTAATAATGTATTTTTCTTCAAAAATCTGTTTTGAAGAAAAATAGAGTATTTCATCTTTATGTATAAATGTAATGTAATTTAAAGTTTTCTTAGTTGTAATAATATTTTCACTGGCAACCCTGGTCACCTTTGTCAAGCTCCAGCCAATCTATTCCCTGTAGGACAAACAGAAAGCACATCATTCAGTCAAAAGCCAAAGTGAAGCAAAACAGAGATTTTTTTTTTTTTTTAAGTGTCAAAATCTGAAACATTACAAAGTGGGTTTTTGAAATGGAGAATTAAAATCCTTGGTATATAAATCATTTTCATGTTTCAAAAGCTCATTTGTATGCCAAGAGGACAGAGTGAGCCAAGGAGAAATCGTGAGGAGCGAAGGAAGCAATTTGAAGGCGAAATTGTGCAAGTTCAGCTTCGCGGCGCATTGGCTAGGTGATGCGATGCATTTGACGGGTGCGACGCATTGGGTCGGCCCCCATTGTGTTGAAATTACTCCTGCACGGCGCATAGGAGTTACGCAATGCGTTGGGTTTGTTGCGCGACGCATAGGGCCGCAAAGTATTTGGAACCCCAATTGCATTCAAACTTTGAATTTTCTCGGTCATTTCCGATCCAAGTAAGTCAATAAACTTTGTAAATGCCAATGAACTGGTGTTTTGTGATATCTATGAGGATTTAAACAAAAATTCAAACCCTATTATCTTGTTCAAATAATGCTTCTTTAGGGTTTATAATTTGGTTTTGTGCTTATCACTCCCACTTCCCCACCCTGTTATTCCCTCCTCACTGATTATCTTGTTACATCAGCCCATTTCCCTATTCCCTTATATCTCTAAATCACTCATTCCCTATCCCAATTCCCATTATCCCCATCCTAATTAGAAATTTTCCAAATCCCAAATGCTATCCCAAAAAACCTAGTGACTACCCCTAAACTCTTCAATTGACAGATTTCAATTGGAAATATTCCATCATTTCCCCTACCCTCTCCGTCCATAGTCCCTCACTTATTATCACACATTTGGCAATAAAAACCAAAGACACCAAACTCCTCATATTCATCCAAGATAATATAGACTATGGAAATCATGGAGACAGATACCTCTTATGACTGAGGCAGTGACTCTACAACTGAATTGCATGCACCTAGGAGACCTCACAAGAGTGGTATACATGTGAGGGAGGAGCCTACTTCATTGGCTAAGCTGCAGGCCTGTCCTCTTGCTATTTCATGTTTTCAACAACAGTCTTGTTATCAATTTTGTGAAATGGTTGCTAGAGTTCACCACCATCATGAGCTGGCTCGATTGTTTGTGTTGCATTTACATAATGGCCAAGACACTCTTGCAGGTGTGACATTCACTTTAACACCTGAAACTATCTCTCAAGCAATCGGAATTCCAAATGTTGGAGAGCAATGGAACAAAAGGTAGTAGGTTGGCAGGGAACACTACGAGCCATATATCAAGCCTAGTTTTTTGAGACAACTCAGTAGAGTTTTTCCCTTTCGGTTTCTAAAAGATTCATATGCTCCTTTGATGAAACTTATTATCAAATATTTCAGTTGTGAGGGCCGGTTTTCATGTCTCTATTACTATCATATTAGGTTGTTGATGCATTTTACCAGGGTGAGAATGATGAACCTCCCTTATTTCATGTGCCGGAATATTGAGAAGATGACCACTCTCGTGCAAAGGAAAACTCTTGAGCAGCAGTATAGCAGTATCTATCACTTTGCACTCATCAAAATTGTGGTTATGCATCAGCTTGGCTTGCAGGATATTTCATGGGAGGATTTCATTTCTAATGATTTCTTCACAGCTCCTCAAGTACCTTCGGAGTTTTTTCATGAGGCAGTGAACCTTCATATCAGCATGAAGGTCATGAGACACAGACCGCTAGTGTGCTGGTGTTTGTCACCTATCAGAGGGGCACTAAAGGGTTATTTGCAGTAGCCAGTCGAGTATTATCTCCACCCGGGGTGGAAGGGGTCTCACTTCCTTCATCAGTAGCATAGGTACAGGACAAGGGTAAGAGGCCCATACATGATGAGGGGCCTTCAGGAGGCCAGGATACAGACTTCATACTCATTGATGATGATTTGGGCTCATCAAGCTCAAAGCTGAGAGAGATTGTTCAGGAGCAGAAGGCAGAAATAAACACTTTATCCGTCAAGTTGCAAAGATCCCAATGGATAATCAACTACCTTGAGAAGAGAAACAAATAGCTAGAAGATCAACAAACTATCATGGAGTTTCAAAATATACGTGAGAACCGGCAAGTTGCCAAAATGAGCCAAACCGAGATGACATCCATTGAGCAAGAGATTGAGGTTGATCGCGAAACTTGGATTGAAAGGGTAAATATTCATTTGGAAAAGTTGTTGGAGAAGGCCAACAAGGAAAAGAACATGTTGAGGCACATGGCGAATCATTATTGGGCAAGAAATCATGTTTGCAAGGCGCGAATCAAAGTCTTGAAGGCCAAGTTGAAGAAGGCCTCAAAGCGTCGGAAAAGGCAAGATAGACTTCAGATTTTGGCTGAGGCTTCCTTGGGCCAGCATAGTACATGATGGAGGAAATTCAGCCCAAATTTCAAGAAATTTGGGATACATTTTGCAATTTATTTTTTTTTGGCCTAAACACAGATTTTTTAGCTCTACGCGTCGCGCCACTTGGCGCGCGCTTTTGATGGGAGGCTCCTCTTGGGTAAAAATTTATATTTTTGGAATTTTCATGAAAAATTATGCATGCCTACCTATGGCCAAGAGATTTTGACAGGTTTTGGGCTTCCAGAAGGGTCAAAAACACCCTAAAAATGACCTTTCTGCCCCTTTTTGGACACACAGGAAGCAGTGTTCAGAGAATTCATTTTTGGAGGGGAAAATGGAAGCAAAATTCAGAAATTCTACTTGTGTTGGAAATTAGATAGGCAAACCTTTCCAAAAAGCCCACTTGAAGAAAATTTGGACACCGGGAAGGCCTTCAAAATCAGCTCCAAACTGGCGTGACGCATAGAGAAATCAGGCGTGGCGCATTGGGGATTTTTGCTCATTTTGGACTCAGTAACTCTGTTTTTCGCCTAGTTTTTGACATTTTGACTTTCTTTCTTCCAAATGTTAAAATCATGATGTAATTTGATGTAATTTGATGGATCTTGATGTAATTTTGTCAAATTTTTACTCATGGAGATAGATTCATCCATCAAAAGGTGAATTGCAACTGAATGAATCAGTTTCCTATCTTATATAGGCAAGCTGTTCCACTGCCTATTTTCTAGTTCTTAGTTTAGATCTTGTTGAAACAACTCCTAAAATTGTGAGCTAGACCCTTAGAGGCTGGGGATGAGATAGTGTTGTCTATATCTTGTTTATATCTTGCAACTAAATGAATCAGTTTCCTATCTTATATAGGCAAGCTGTTCCATTGCCTATTTTCTAGTTCTTAGTTTAGATCTTGTTGAAACAGCTCCTAAAATTGTGAGCTTGACCCCTAGAGGCTGGGGATGAGTTATGCTTGTCTATATCTTGTATTTTTTCAGTAATTTGCATGGTTGGACACTTAGGATTTCTTTGAGCATAATTGTACATTCATCTCTGCAGTTTGGCAGAGGAATAGACCAGGGTTTGCAGCACTCCTTGGGATTCATGTGGCTCTTTGTTTTGATGATGTGTTTCTCTCTGTTAATGTAAGTTTACTGGTTTTTTATGTGTATAATTTTCCCTCTTATTTCTTCTTAAGTTAAACAAACAAGGATAAAGGTGGAATTCATTAGATTTGCAGTGCTCTACCTAAGGTTTGTTTAATTTTCTATGTTTTCAACTGTCTGGAGAGGATTCCTGAAATTTTATTTCCCTCTTAAACTCCTCACCGGTCTGAGCTATCCATTTCATTCACAATCGAAGTGTTAAAACAATTTCCTACCTTGCCCCATTCATATCTCTACAAAAACTAGGCCTCATTCCCTAGACCCAAAGTCTGCCTTTCCCTTTGATCCAACAAACACCCTCAAAATCAAATAAAACTCTTTTACATATATACCTAGCCTAAAATAAACTTTTATTCAAGTCATCTCAAGCCTCACTGATTATTTTTGCTGAGATTGACTAGGAGAGAGCCCTCTTCCGATCTGGTAGGGCTAGCTACCAGGTTAAGCGTGGTTTGATGTTACCCTAGATTTTTCCTTTCTTAGCCTGAGGTAGATTTAGGCCATAACATAGTGGCGACCATACTGGGGAAGAAAATTTTGTTGTTTGCTTTATAAAATACAGACGGAGCCTGAAGTTAGCCAGGTATCCTTTGAAACGCTCTTTCTTTGCATTAGCGAAAGTAGATGAATGCTGCTTCAGTCAATCTCCGGTCTAGTTTATGAACTGAACATCTGGTTTCCTCAGTAAGATCTAATCAAGTTCAGATCTGATCATTGATGGTCGACAACTATCAAACATAGGAAGGCTGAAATCATTCACTTGGCGATTCCATCAAAATTTTTATGGCAACTCTACTCTTCAAGAATCAGTAGCCTGAGGAATTTCTTGGTGAATTCATTGTTATCAAAATGGTTTCGCCGGATCGAAGGTATGCACCCATGAGCTGAGATCACATTCCAGGTTTTCCAAATAAAATTCCTAAGGTAGATTGGCAAAGGAATTTGCCTACGTTTAAAGATGATGATAGGAAGGATGCTGCTTTACATCTGGTTAGATTTCACATACATATTCGCAAGTTGAAGGTTGATTTTCCTGAAGATTGCTTGATGAAGATATTCATGGCCACTCTGCAAGGTGAAGCCCAATCTTGGTATGAAAGTTTGCCGCATGCTTGTATTTACTGTTTAAAGGATTTTCATACCATGTTCTTTGAAAGGTATAAATACTCTTATCCATCCTTAACTTTAGTTCAGAACTGTTGTAGCCATGTTCATAGTTTTATTGAAAATCTTGAAAAAGTTTATGAAGATGATGACTTCATGGACGATGAGATCATGGAGGCTCTGTACGAAAATCCATTTCTGCAGCATAAAGAGAACTTAGAGGATACCCATCAAGATGCTCAGGAAAATTTGCAGCAGGATCAAGATCTTAGTACAATGGAAAATGATGAAAGAGAAGGTTTTGTTTCAGACCTGTCCATAGAAGAAGACAATATGCAGGAAAGTCAAGTTTCAATTTTAGAATGTTATAAAGTCAAGTCAGCTATTTCAGATCTAGATTCAGATCGTGATGATCAAGAATACCTTGTGCTGAATCCCATGAAGGAGAGCTCTGCTGTTGAGATCATCTGGAATGAAGAAGACACAATTATTGATTCAAATGTTCTCATTTCATTAGAACAAAGCCTTCATGAGGAGGTAATCCAGTCAGTTCATGAAAAACAAGATGAGATCTTTGTTCAAGTAAGTGAAAAATCTTCTTTCAATAACTCAGTGATAAATGATAATTTGATTGCCATGTCATATGAAGATGATCAACAATGTTTTCAAATTTCAGAAGATCAGGGAATTAAGGACTTTCATTCAGGTTTTTCATGTTTTAAAATGTTATTTCATGAAGACAATCACTATTTGAGCAAAAGAAAACAAAAAGTATTATCTCCTCTATCTGAAGATGAGATAGATCAACTCCTGAAAGGTCATGTTACAGCCCAAGCTAAAGCATATTTGCAGTGCCCACATGGTCAAGAAAGTGTTGGTGGAACTTCTTCTTCTTTTGAAAATGATGACGGTATTGTAATTAGTTTTATAGATCAGCAAACATATAATATTTTCTTTCATGAAGATGATAAGGCTGTCATGTTTGATAATCTTGAAGATTGTTTTCTGTTTAATAATGACCTAGACCATGAGGTTGAGGAATATGAGCTTGAGAGAGACAATATGCCAGAATTTATCATGGTCAAGGAACTTACATCTAACACTTAGATGGCAGAAGCTTATACCTCTCTGCGCCTTCCTGTCACTCGGCAATCAATTGTTCTTTCAGATCAGAATGAAGCGAGTAGTTGTAATTTTGCTGCTTGAGCTCAAGACCAACTAGTGCTTCAGGATTTTCAAGATCCCTTCGGCATTCTTTTGCAAGCATCAAAAAAGATAAATGTTGCCTGGTTCGTTATCATAAGCCTTGGTTTCAGTGGTTATTTTGAGTTTCCTACATGTACATCATTCTACCTGCTTGAGAAAAGTGAGAGAAAAATTTTGGTATGTAGCCATCTGCTGGATTGGTTACATTGGAAGGCTCATTACACATGATTGTACATATTCCATCAGTAGGCAGTTGGTTGTCATTATGATTTGAAACCCTCAAATCTTGATGGACTGATGTCATTAAAAAAGCTTTGTAAGTACAAATTTCAGTTAAGTAGGTCTTGGGTCATTTTTGTTTTAGTCAGTTTCAACATAGTTTCAGAGCAAGTGTGTGATGTCATCATTATTTTAGTTTAGGGCCCGAGGTGAAGGTTGATTTCAGTTTTGGTTTGGTTTGTTTGAGTCAGGTCTTTCAGTCACTTTTGGTTTCGAAAATTGAGTTGGTTTTCAGTTCTGAAAATGAGTCAAAAGTCTTGTTTTGGTTTGTCGAAGTTATTGACTCCATAGCCCAATGGACGAAGGAACTGCCTACTTTCCTAGAGATCTATAGTTCTTGGCACCTCCAAGGAGCTACCATCCCCATTGGAGCCAATGTTAGTGTCGGTATCTTCATCCCTCTGTCAGTGATCAAAATCCTCTTGTTGCATTGCATATTAGGTGTCTCACTCGGTCAGTTGCATTCCATTAGGAGCATGGATCATTTGATGGTAGTGGCTTGTTTCTCATGTCCCTCATTTTCTTTAACTGCTGGCCCATTTTTGTTCATTAAGATCATTTGCAGTCACTTTTTGTCTCATAGTTTGCAAAAAGTCATTTTTAGGGTTTTAGTGTCATTAGGTCTAGGGTTTCATTAATAAGGTCTTCAGAATGCCCAATAATGGTCAGCAGGCATATAAGGAGTTTGAAATAAGGTTTCAGTACTAAAAATTTCATCATCATATGCTTAATAATGCATTTTTCTTCAAAACTCTGTTTTGAAGAAGAATAGAGTATTTCATCTTTATGTATAAATGTAATGTAATTTCAAGTTTTCTCAGTTGTAATAATATTTTCACTGGCAACCCTGGTCACCTTCGTCAAGCTCTAGCCAATCTATTCCCTGCAGGACAAACATAAAGCACATCATTCAGTCAAAAGCCAAAGTGAAGCAAAACAAAGTTTTTTTTTTTTTTTAAAGTGTCAAAATCTGAAACATTAAAAAGTGGGTTTTTTGAAATGGAGAATTAAAATCCTTGGTATATAAATCATTTTCATGTTTCAAAAGCTCATTTGTATGCCAAGAGGATAGAGTGAGCCAAGGAGAAATCGTGAGGAGTGAAGGAAGCAATTTGAAGGCGAAATTGTGCAAGTTCAGCTGCGCAGCGCATTGGCTGGGTGACGCGACGCATTGGAAAGGCGCGACGCATTGGGTCGGCCCCCACTGTGTTGAAATTACTCCTGCGCAGCACATAGGAGTTACGCGGCACGTTGGGTTTGTTGCACGACATGTAGGGCCGCAAAGTATTTGGAACCCCGATTGCATTCAAACTTCGAATTTGCTTGGTCATTTCCGATCCAAGTAAGTCAATAAACTTTGTAAATGCCAATGAACCAGTGTTTTGTGATATCTATGAGGATTTAAACAAAAATTCAAACCCTATTATCTTGTTCAAAGAATGCTTCTTTAGGGTTTATAATTTGGTTTTGTGCTTATCACTCCCACTTCCCCACCCTGTTATTCCCTCCTCACTGATTATCTTGTTACATCAGCCCATTTCCCTATTCCCTTATATCTCTAAATCACTCATTCCCTATCCCAATTCCCATTATCCCCATCCTAATTATAAATTTTCCAAATCCCAAATGCTATCCCAAAAAACCTAGTGACTGCCCCTAAACTCTTCAATTGACAGATTTCAATTGGCAATATTCCATCACTTCCCCTACCCTCTCCCTCCATATTCCCTCACTTATTATCACACATTTGGAAATAAAAACCAAAGACACCAAACTCCTCATATTCATCCAAGACAATATAGACTATGGAAATCATGGAGACAGATACCTCTTATGACCGAGATAGTGACTCCACAACTGAATTGCATGCACCTAGGAGACCTCACAAGAGTGGCAGACATGTGAGGGAGGAGCCTACTTCATTGGCTAAGCTGCAGGCCTATCCTCTTACTATTTCATGTTTTCAACAACAGTCTTGTTATCAATTTTGTGAAATGGTTGCTAGAGTTCACCACCATCATGAGCTGGCCCGATTGTTTGTGTTGCATTTACATAATGGCCAAGTCACTCTTGCAGGTGTGACATTCACTTTAACACCTGAAACTATCTCTCAAGCAACCAGAATTTCAAATGTTGGAGAGCAATGGAACAAAATGCAGCAGGTTGGCAAGGAACCTCCCTTATTTCATGATGAACCTCCCAGGGTGAGAATGATGAACCTCCCTTATTTCATGTGTTGTAATATTGAGAAGATGACGACTCTCGTGCAAAGGAAAACTCCTGAGCAACAGTATAGCAGTATCTATCACTTTGCACTCATCAAAATTGTGGTTATGCATCAGCTTGGCTTGCAGGATATTTCATGGGAGGATTTCATTTCTAATGATTTCTTCATAGCTCCTCAGGTACCTTCGGAGGTTTTTCATGAGGCAGGTGAACCTTCATATCAACATGAAGGTCATGAGACACAGACCGCTAGTGTGCCGGTGTTTGTCACCTATCAGAGGGGCGCTAGAGGGTTATTTACAGCAGCCAGGCGAGTATTATCTCCACCCGAGGTGGAAGGGGTCTCGCTTCCTTCATCAGTAGCATAGGTACATGACAAGGGTAAGAGGCCCATACATGATGAGGGGCCTTCAGGAGGCCAGGATACAGAATTCATACTCATTGATGATGATTTGGGCTCACCAAGCTCAAAGCTGAGAGAGATTGTTCAGGAGCAGAAGGCGGAAATAAACACTTTTTCTGTCAAGTTGCAAAGAGCCCAATGGATAATCAACTACCTTGAGCAGAGAAACAAACAGCTAGAAGATCATCAAACTATCATGGAGTTGCAAAATATACGTGAGAACCAACAAGCTGCCAAAAGGAGCCAAACCGAGATGACATCCATTGAGCAATAGATTGAGGTTGATCACGAAACTTGGCTTGAAAGGGTAAATATTCATTTGGAAAATATTTTGGAGAAGGCCAACAAGAAAAAGAACATGTTGAGGCACATGGCGAATCATTCTTGGGCAAGAAATTATGTTTGCAAGGCACGAATCAAAGTCTTGAAGGCCAAGTTGAAGAAGGCCTCAAAGCGTCGGAAAAGGCAAGATAGACTTCAGATTTTGGCCGAGGCTTCCTTGGCCCAGCATAGTACATGATGGAAGACATTCAACCAAAATTTCAAGAAATTTGGGACACATTTTGCAAATTTTGTGTTTTTTGGCCTAAACACAGATTTTTCAGCTCTACGCGTCGCGCCACTTGGCGTGCGCTTTTGATGGGAGGCTCCTCTTGGGTAAAACTTTATATTTTTGGATTTTTCATGAAAATTTATGCATGCCTACCTACGGCCAAGAGATTTTGACAGGTTTTGGGCTTTCGGAAGGGTCAAAAACACCCTAAAAATGACCTTTCTGCCCCTTTTTGGACACACAAGAAGCAATGTTGGGAGAACTCATTTTTGGAGGGGAAAATGGAAGCCAAATTCAGAAATTCCACTTGTGTTGGAAATTAGACAAGAATACCTTTCCAAAAAGCCCACTTGGAGCAAATTTTGACACTGGGAAGGCCTTCAAAATCAGCTCCAAACTGGCGCGACGCATAGAGAAATCAGGCGCGGCGGATTGGGGATTTTTTCTCATTTTGGACTCAGTAACTCTGTTTTTCGCCTAGTTTTTGACATTTTGACTTTCTTGCTTCCAAATGTTAAAATCACGATGTAATTTTGTCAAATTTTTACTCATGGAGATAGATTCATCCATCAAAAGGTGAATTGCAACTGAATGAATCAGTTTCCTATCTTATAGAGGCAAGCTGTTCCACTGCCTATTTTCTAGTTCTTAGTTTAGATCTTTTTGAAAAAGCTCCTAAACATGTGAGCTCGACCCCTTAGAGGCTGGGGATGAGATAGTGTTGTCTATATCTTGTAGTTTTTCAGTCATTTGCATGGTTGGACACTTGGGATTTCTTTGAGCATCATTGTACATTCATCTCTGTAGTTTGGCAAAGGAATAGACCAGGGTTTGCAACACTCCTTGGGATTCATGTGGCTCTTTGTTTTGATGATGTATTTCTCTCTGTTAATGTAAGTTTACTGGTGTTTATGTGTATCACTTTCTCTCTTATTTATGAAGAAAAGAGGAACCATTCCTCATGTAAGAATTCAAATGGCAGCTTCATTCGAGAAGCCATAAAGGAAGTAGTAAGAAGGAGTAGACATTTGGAGATAAGAAACTCTTTCTCCTCTCTGGATGACACTCTCTCAATGAGCATGCCACAACTCAAAGAGAGACTTCTACTTGCAGTAGATCCAAAGCCTCTTTGGTTTTGGAAGGCCATGCATGAGGAGGAGATCTCATGGAGAGATTTCATTGGAGGTGCACTTCAACACATCATGGAGTGCAAAGTTCTTGAACAGTTTGAGGAGGTTCTTCCCTTCTCACACTTGGATTCTCATGGATTCAAGAAGGAGCAGATAGATGATGGAGGACATCTTAGGATGGATAACATCTATCATGCATGTGTTGGACATTTCTTGAACCTTACACATCATGATGTGAGGTTTTTTCCTACCACATATTTGGGTCCTTATGGGATCAAATTGATCCTTGAGAAGAATGCATTTCAAAATCCCATGAAATGCAAGGACATAAATCTAATTTGGGAGGATGGTATCCCTCATGGGAGGATTACCAAGATGAAGGATGGAAGGAGACATCCACAAATGGTTGAGTGGATGTGGATGGAGAGCAAGAAGCAGGTGAGCTACTTGCAGATTTATGATACCGGGTAGCAGGAGGATTGGCTGCGCTAGTTACTCTTGAAGGAGTTTGGCCATCACTTGGCATACACTCTTCCTAAGGGTATAGGGATGGAGAAGATGTGGCAGGATGCTTGCATCATTGAGCATCAAAGAGTATGGATGCATGGTATTGATGTGAGAGCATGAGGAGGCAACAAACACTTTTGTTGCTAGGATTGTACTTGAGAGATCAAGGGAAAATTTGCTCTCACATATTGTATAATGTTGCAGGAGTAGGAGATGGCACTATCATGGTGAAAAGAGGCTACTCCTTGGCCTTTGATGATCAGAAAGTACTTCCATCTTGGAAGGCATTCCATATTTGCAACAACATTATTGGAGGAGTCTTTGACAATCATCATGTCAGAGAATTGAGCTATGGGTTGGCAGGAGCCTATTTGCATAGGCCAACAACGCTGTTCCTTTGGGGCATGGACTTATTCATGTATTCTTGCATCACTTTACTTTCATCACATGGTCAGGATGTTATTTTTGCATCTATTAATTATGTAACACAGTATTTGCATCTTCTTACCATTGTCATACAGTGCATTGCTCCACAAGAGGGAAAGTTTATTGTTGAGCCCCATGAGCAAGATTTTTCCAGCTATTATGATGGAGACAACCATAATTTTTTTAACCATGGGCAAGTGTTTGATTCTTTCTTGTATGATCAGTTGGCACACTCACCCATTTACTATTCACTAGTAGATGTGATGATTCACACAACTAGCCATTTGCCAACACACCACTTGCCATACTATTTTCTGAAGTTGCAGTGGGAGAGACTGTGTTGTGTCCACTTGATACATTGTTTGTATCATGCAGCATCATGTAAGACATTCAGCAAACTTCTCATTTGGATACTCTATGATGATCATGTCCTATTCATCATGGATGAGATGTTTTGGGCCAGCTTGTTTTTCAATGTTGGAGAGGACATCCTTGAAGGATTGTTCTTCATTTTTCCACTTGAGGGCAATAATTTTTCAGTCCAGGATCAACACATACTCTACACTTATCATGAGTGGAGAGAGGGACAACGTGGGGTAGACTATCTTGTCTGCCATGATCAGAATTTCAGCCCACCTACTTTGCATGAGCCAAAGGTGGAGGAAGACTTTTAGGAGTTTCCATGTTGAAGGGTAACTCATTTTGTTTGGATGATTGCTCGGGGATGGGAGATTCATATGGGGATGGTAGATCCCAATTCATTTCAGCCTCATGCCTCAAGAAGGCCCTTCAGTTCTATCCTTGCATTTGCTTGAGGACAAGCAACATTTGGGAGGGGAGGACTGTAATGCTCCCAAATTTACATGGAGCTAATTGGAACATTAATTTTTCCTATGTCAACTAGGAGATGAATAAATGGGTAAGGAGGCCCATGAGTAGGAATAAAATCCCTCATAGTGTGGAAGGGATCATCAAAATAGATATATTTTTCACCCTCAAGTGTGGAAGGGGGCAAATGCATTAGGACAAGGTCAAGTTTGACCAAGTCAACAGCGCTACCATAGAGGGAGTGGTTCACTTGAGAAGACAGCGCAGTGTGAATGGGGGGAAGATCATTTGGTGGAGGAAACCCTAATGTGTGGGGGCCAAGGCAAGAAGGCTTTCATTTGTATAAAGAGAGGACAAGGCAACCATAGAATTATATGTTATTGAGTATAGAATTTGGTTTGCATGACTATTTGTTGTCTTCGGTTGTTTAACTAAGACTGTTGTGCTACTTAGCACAAGGGATTTCCTGTTTAGGAATCCTTCTCCCTTCTTGAGAGGCCTCTTGAGGGATTGTACTTCATTCTCCACATTTCAGGCTCAAGGCCAAGCCACCTCCTTCAGCTACAACGTTATTCCTGTAGCAGGAAACATTGTGTTGCAGGGTCATTAGGGGAATTTTGAGGTCTAAAATGGGCCTCCTAAAGAAATTATAAAATAATAGTGGAAAGAATCAAATAAGATTTGATGACATCATCAAATTTTAGAGGGAAAAATGAAAAAACTACTTTTTCAACTCATATTTTCAACTTATCTCCCAAAGTTTTTACTCAAATTTCGAGCGGGAGCACTCGTT
The DNA here is from genome assembly GCA_034641835.2 of Pinus albicaulis. Classification (NCBI taxonomy): domain Eukaryota; kingdom Viridiplantae; phylum Streptophyta; class Pinopsida; order Pinales; family Pinaceae; genus Pinus; species Pinus albicaulis. The sequence goes on from CM076579.1 coordinate 1,523,897,576, forward strand.
GGATGCGAAATTTAATTTCTCATCCAAGGAGTACCCATGTTGCATACTTTTGATGGGTTATACTACATGAAAAATAAGAAATACATGAAAAGCGTGTTCTGCATCCATTTTTTTATTCTATTCTCATTTTTCATGCTGAAAGTTTCATCGAAAGTAGCAGCATGGAAACCTTCCTGGATGAGAGTCATCCCTCATCTAATGAGGTATCCATTTGAGTAAAAATTTTGGGAGATAAGTTGAAAATACGAGTTGAAAAAATAGTTTTATTATTTTATTATTTTTTAATATTTTTACCCTTTTATATAAAAAATGGTGAATCATCCCCCATGGTTGACATCATCATCTTGAATCCTATTGGTTGTTATAAAGTTTATTTTTGTTGTACATTTTTCTTAGGAGGCCCATTTTAGACCTCAAAATTCCCCTAATGGTTGCACTGGAGGGTTCCACAACACCATTTCCTTGGCTCATCTTTCAGAGGAGGGAGCTGATATTCCTTTGGGAGGTTAGTGAGGAAGATTTATGAGCTGATTGCACATATTTGGCATTAGGCCAAGCACTTCCCATCTCCTACAGCGCAGACCATCTCCTTGACTACGTTATTTCTGAGTACATTTGCAGTGGGGGTTTGCATTGCTAGTTTGGAGGGTGAGATCTTCAGTGATTGGATCAGCCTTTCACTTGAAGGATCCTTTGGATGAGATTCATGTATCATATGCAGCATCATCAACTATCTTCATCCATTTCCAGTTTCTGAATTGCAATTGCTACCCTGCAACTCTGGCATTTTGTATTTCTGCATATTTCAGCCAATCCTTCCAGGATTGTCTAGAAATTGCCTTTGGGAGTGTTTATCTTTGCTCCCCATATTGTATGAGCTGTGTATTGATATATTCATGTATTTACATCAGTTTGCAGTAGTTATTCTTCATAGACTGCACAGTCATAGCCATGGATTTCTTCATGTAGCAGTGTTCTTCATATTTCCACGTACATGTTTCTTTAGGCTTGTGTTGCCTAGCTTGAGTGATTGTTTCCTCAAAGATTTGTATACATTGTTGCTGCCATAATCTAATATGACGGTTATGTGGATATTTTGGCATTCCATGTGTTAATGTATCACTGATACTCCATTGGTGTGTTTACATATTACTGTTGCTCCAAATTTGGAATACCTTAAGATATTCCCAATAGTGTATAAATTCCCTATTTTGGGATATTACATTCCCACTGGCATGATTTTGGACCCCAAAAGCTGGTTATCTCCTGAGTATTGAACACTCTTTTGTTTCCCAAGTTTTATCATCTTGATTCTACTTGGAGAAATCTTTATGACAACGACTTCGTCACTAACATGCCTTATCTTGCCTTGCCTTGAAAATGGCTTGGATCTTCAACCATTGTTCTCCTTCTGCTGCTGACCCAATCCAACAATTGTTGGCTACTTACTGATATAATACTCTTGTTGTACCAAATCTATTCCTCGGTTCCTTCCCACTGAGAATCATGTTCCTCCTTTGCACAATGAGTGAACTACAACAAATAGCTTCCAATAATCAGTAAAAAAGAAGAAAATAAATTACCATTCTTTTACCTCCACTGTTCCAAATTCCACATCTGGAAGAATTCATTCGCCATCTCCTTCTCTTCTTGGCATCAACACATAACATGGTCTACAATGGCTGCAAAATTGCTTTGACATCTTGTCACAAACACACATGCAAGAAACAACTTGAGTACATATCCTCTTGCTCCTTCAAAGCAACATATTTCACATCATGTGAACATCACCATGTACTCTCACATCTTGGTGTCAAAATCATCGACCAAACACAAGTCAACAAAAACATGCCTCTTCAAACAAATGACTCTCAAGTCAAGAATAAGCATGCATAACAACTTGACGATTCTTTTCCCAAAAAAAAAAAGAATTTCACATCTCATGAAACACTTCGTCAACATCTCCTTTTCATCTTTGGAGACAAAATCAACTTTTCCAAATCGATATGACATGCATGCAACACACAATCAACCAAAGAAAGCCGACACTCATGCATGTGCAAATTATCAACACTCTCAAGTTGACATCATGCATGTTAAACAAAGAAATCTACCAACACATATCAATTACTCATGCATGTTCAAGCACAATGAAATCATCAAAATTCCACTGTTCATACACACAAACTCTCATGCATGTATACAATTCTTCAAATCTATCACAAGTACAATCATAAGTAAAAGAACTCCATTCATATGTACATGTACTTAAATCTGAAATGAAGACATTTTTCTGCAATAAAGTGAGTCAACATACTTCACTTTCAATCACCTTCTTTGTGTAAACATGCAACATGCAATGTAAAAGAACATACCATTTCATTGGCGCTTCTTTAAGCTAAAATTCATCATCATGTGAATCATATTGACCCACATAAATTATGGAATATTCTTTTCCATTCTTGCCATTCTCTTTTTCCACCTTCTTCAAATGTCGTGGATGGCTTGCTTACAAGATGACCTTACTTATGGAAATGAGTGCAAAAAAATTTCCTCTTCTTTTCAACATGGTTTGATTTGGATTCCTGCCTCCTTTGCTTCAAAATTTTCCTGTGCTTGGCTATCTTCTTCCAACACCTTGAAAAATTATGGTTATCCAAACCACAAAAGGAACATGCAAAATTTCTCCAAATATTATGTGAGAATTTTCCATGTTTATCATAATCAAAAGCAACTTGATTAAAAGTAGATTTATACCTTGAAAATTCACCTTTGTCTCCTTCTTGAGGAGGCAAATTTGATGAGGTAGTGGCTCTCTTTGGAATACCAACAATGCATTCAGTATCTTTAGAGCTTTCAACATCTTCTTGTTCGCCATTCTCATTAGCTGCATGCTTATGAGAACCTTCTTGTAAAGTGGGTGTAAAACTTTTGCATTCCTCATGAAAACAACCTTCACAAGCTTGAGGTAATGAACATGAAATGAAAGTCCTTCTTGGAACACCTTCATGTGCCTCCTTGGCTTTAGAGCTTTCTCCATCATGTTTTCCATAACCAAGAACCAAATACTTAGGCCTTTCCTCAACAACAATTGGCTCAACTATGCCTTGTGCATGTTTGCCTAATCCTTTAACTTCATAGCCCATCTTCATCAATAATTTGGATCCTATTACTCTAGTGTGTCTTTCAAAAGAACCTACACATTCATTTTGAGAGGAAATTTAAGATAAAATTGAATTGCATACCTCATTTTCAAGCACATTCTTGGTTAAGGTTTCCTTGGCAATATGGAGTTGAGTCTCCATTTCACGCAACTTTTAAAGAAGCTCTTGCTTCTCCTCCTTCATGGAAATCAAATACTCTTGAAGTTCTCTCCGTCTTATCTTCATACTTCTCTTGCATCCTATCAATCATGATGTAGAGTTTCTGAAACATCTCTTTATCAAAGAGTTTTTGTGAGGAAGATTGACTAGAAGCATCACTTAATGAACCTGCCATCACACATTGAACGTCCCATGCAAATATATCAAGGGTGCTCGATAACAAATCGATGTTTATGAATCTATTTCATCATGCATTGACTCAAAATATATGGATGGGTGTTCACATGGAACTTCAATACTTCAATCAACTATCAATTTCCAAGTCAGGCTCAACAATATCTCTTAATAACTTCTTGAAATTTAATCGGAGTGTCCAAGAATTTGAATTTACGCTTTCTTTAATAGCTTCAAAATATACATTTTCTTTTACCAAGTTTAGAACGTAATCCATCATGTCATGATTGTTCATTTCGAACTTTAGAGGCTATCTCCCTCTTACTTTGATCATAAGAGGCTCATTACCTGTCACCAATAGACCATCAGTATGTAAAACCAAAATCAAAGTCCATCCTTGAAATAATTTTGAAGTATAGGTTTGGATCAACACATCTTCCTCTCTTCACCAAGTAACTATAAATGCAGACATACTAGGCTCAGGGACCTTGTTTCATATAATTACTTCTACAAACATAATACTTGACCAAACCAATATGCTCAACCTTACACAAATCAATATTTTACAATCAAATCAACTAAGTTAGCTTATCAATCCTTAGATGCTAGATCGAAACTAATATTAGAATCATAAATTTTTCTGCCAATATGCCTTTGAAAACATTTTCAGGCCAAATGTCAAGTAGGGCTCACATCAATGTACCAAGTTACAAATTTACCTATTCTGATGTCAACCATTGTTATTTACCAATCATTATCCAATATGACTTTATCAAGCCATCCTTGTGATCATAGCATGAGTTATTTCTATCACTAAATATGAATGTATATATCAGGGACAAGTCATATAGGTTTCATGCTTATACCAAGAATGAGTCATATAAGTTTCATCCATTCATTGTGAAATTACTACATATTGAATCACAATTGTTTATACGTAAACCAATTTGCCAAAGCCAATGAAGCCAATACAAAAAAAAAATCCAACATTAATCACTAAAAGTCATAATTCCCACGTAGTACTTTCATCACGGCAAGTCATCGTTATCAAGTCAAAACCCATATTTGTCATCTTTGTGAATTAAATCAATCCATAAGCCAAAAAAATATGAAGCATCATGTCAATGTTCTAAAGCATAGTTATGAGCTATCAAGCATCATGTCAAAATTCCAAAAATTTATCATCTATACCAATCAACCAAATCTTGTCAAATGCTTGCAACTGTTACCAAATAATATCATACACTAGCTTCAATAATCAATCCAAAATGAAATATTGATATTGATATTACATTCACTTGCAAAAACGAGTTTAGTCAATAAATTCACATAAAATATTCAAACTTCTCTGGTCATATAACCTTTTGATGTTTGCTCCTTATATGTAGGATTTTCATATTGCTGGTGCATTCCTAATTTCATGCAAAAAAGATTCAATTTTGTGACCTACGGGAATAATTGCACCCATAGGCTTTATTTTGTGTAGTTGAGAGGCTACAACTACACTCTTAATCTTTCTTTCATGCGGTTGGGGCTTATACTAAGGGAAACACTCTCATTTCAGACTAGAACTTATTGCATATCAACAACATCAGATATTTGACTATTTATGTTAGAAAACATCAACAATAAAGAATCTTATATACATCTACTACAAATGACAATAGGTGCAGAGATCTTATGGAGAGTTTATCCATCTCAATGGGAGTCTAATTCAATCATAACCTTTCAAAACATCGATCTGTCTATCATAATACTATCATACACGAACATAGCTATTAGATCATGAATTAAAACTATATAAGTTTCTAAAACATATTTCCATCATAGCCATAACATAACATCAAAATTTCATCAAGGGTTAGAGTCATGTAATTATGGCAGTTGAAAGGTGTATCATCATACTTCAAGGATCATAATTACTACATCACAACCATCAAGTTAGGGCATCCAATTTTACCCTATATCATAATTACGAAGTTCATCATAACCTAGCAATGGTCAACAAGAAGATCTTGAATATCAATCTCATTGTTAGACTTATATCATCATGGTTATCATGCTTATCAGAAGAATTAAAAATAGTATCTAATCACCATATCAAACACAATGTTTCTATATTGCTTCATAAAATCTATAAGTTCATCATGTAAGATACTTTTCCAAGTATACCAATATATCAAAAATCAATGTTTCTAAGTAGCTTCATAGAATCAAGAAATTCACCATGGCTAAAACTAAGATAATTTTTCAATACCAAGTGCACCATCTCATCATAAGTAACATGAATCAAACTTACTTTCATATGCATGCATGAGCCATTTGTGGATACATTTTCATAATACCTTAGGGCTTACCATCTAATTTTGCAGTTGAAACATAATATTGAAACAATATACCATGCAAACCTTGTAGTATTCAAATACCTGTGCACCTTCTTATTTGACATTAACAGTGGGAGAACTTTGTCAACTTCCTTTTTATGGGAAACTATAGCTCTTCTCTTCTTGCACTAGTCATATCTTCCTACATCTCATTTTATCCTCAAGAATGATCCACTTGTCACATATCATCAAGAGGTTAGAAGTATCCAAATACTCAAATATACATGCAGGAAGTGTAAGTAATAAAAAAAAAAAACCCAAATAGGAATAGAATCATAAAGAGGTAACATAAATATAAAAGGCACTTATATTTTCACAAGAGGATATCAACTCCCTCTTGAACCAGGCTTCACGAGTCATTACCAACTCTAATAAATATTTTAACAAACTTTATCAGCAACCAGGCCTAGTAGAGCCTATCCCAAATCTATCACAAGTTCTTGAACATCTTCAAATCATTCATGTTAGGGTTTCTAAATGTTACATCTCAAATATTTTCCATAAACTAAGGCTTCTCCAAAATCATATCCTCATAATATGCATCAAACCCTAATAACCCAATTACTTAGGGTTTACTTCAACCCCTAGAATTATTTTAGATCTCCTTCATCTTATCATGATTCCATCAAAGGTGTCTTCATAAGGGTGATATTCAATGACTTTTATTCATCCCAACTCTGATTCCATGTTAATTTTTCTTAGGGCTATATTTTTCTTTGCTTTCATAATTACATCTCATTATTTCCATATTAAATTCACCCCATAACATCATTAACCTTATTAAAATTTACATCATGATTCAACAACATATGCAACTATGTAGAAAGAAAAATATCGTCATCAATGCAATAGAACATAAAGGAAAAATAGAAGAAAAACATTCACGCATAGAGACACCAGGATTGGTGAGAGACCGGGAAAAAGCCCACTATGGGGAAACCCTTTCAAATTCTTCTTCTTATTATATTGTAATTAAATGATTCAACACAAGAGAGTATAATGATCCATATAAGCAACAAGTAAACCTATCCAACAAAATCAACTAAAAAATATCCATTAGATGAATCCAACAGATATAATACTCCAAAAACCTGATTCAGCAGCTTGTGATCAAGTGTCACTGTCTACGGTCAACTGCCGAACCCTGCATTCAACGAGTGAATTATGTGGTTGACTGATAAAACCAAACCTTAGGTCCCAACCAAACAGATGATGTGATGTGCATGCAGCTGAAAGGCTTTAGATGGATGCCATGAGCTCTCCTTCATGTGGTTGCAGGTAATACTTTTCCATGATATGCTTGTGGCTGAGACCAAAACCCTAAAAAAAGATGTGAGCTTCAGAGCTTGCAATTTCACCTTCATGTGAACCATTCCTCCACGGACCTGACTCAACCCTGTGTGAGCCAAAAATAATAAAGAGAATCGAAGAATGATCAAAGATGATTTTCCAAATGAGTTTTAGGTCACTTGTATTTATATCCTTCCAAGGGTGTCCATTTTGTGTTAAGGCCTACCTGATAAAATACACACATGTGGGATTTTAATTCAAAAAATACACTTTCCCTTGCCCAAATTTAGTGCTTTAATAGTCAAAATTGGTACTCTCAAAAAGAGGAATCTCATCCCATGGTTGGAAATTGTCAATGACCTGCCAAATTAACACATCCTTAGCAATATAAACTCATTTTGATATTTCATTATTTCATTTTCATCATTGACATGTCTATTTAACAACTCTAGTTCATACACTTCTTTCTTTAAGGGATTAACAATGCATTTTTCTTTGTGGGAAGTATCAAAATAAATCATAGGAAAATCATTATGTAAAGGCTCTTCAATTGCAACAAGATAATTTACATTTATATGTTCCCTTTGTTCTAGAGTGTCCAAGTAGTCATAAATATATTGTTGAGTGTATTGATCTCAGGAGTGTTTCTTGCTGGAATTGGAGGTTCTGATATGGCTTTGGTCCCAAAATGGTTTCCTCCATCAAGATTGATAATTTCTATAGATTTTTGGCCTTCTTGCTCATTTATACACTGATAAATTATTTTACTTATTCTTGGCTTCTATTCAAGATCCATTGCTTTTGACATGGTTTTCCTCTTATTGCCTTTTTTTTACATTTTATTTGGGTTTGCTTTTGTTGTCTCAAGTTTCTCTGCATCTTTACTAGTTTTATTTCTTCTAACATTTCCTTGATTATTCTTCTTTCTTACTTCTCTCAATAACTAGCTTAGGGGAGCATCATATTTTGGTTCATTATGTGGGATTATTGTCTTTACTGGTTCATCAATTGAAAAACCATCAACTTCTTTCACTATAGACTTAGGGTTATGGTTCTAGGAAACCTTACATCGACTCTTTTTGGTTTTTGGTGGCTCTTCTTCTTTTGAAACTTCTATGAAATGGTTTCTAACCAACACATATATCCAATTATCACCAGTATATTTCAAATGTGCCTCAACAAGAATTTTCACTAGGACATGGTGATACAAATTCCTATCAATATTTCTAGGATATATTTATATATTAAAATCCATATTATTTAAACTCCACATAAAATAATATGGCATGTTTAATTATTTCCCTTTAAAAAAATGAATTAATAATCTTGCATGGTAAAAGAGTAGGGTTCCAAACCTTCCTTCACAAATTATAAATTTCCGAATTATCAACAACAAGTTCCTACATTTGGATTTGAGCAGTGTGACTAGAATTACTTTCTTGAAAGTTGAAGTACTCGTGCTTGGGTTGTGTAGGAAAGTATTCCAGTGCTCGTCCTTAAGTCTATGATTCTTAAACCATATTTCACCATACCTTGGGAGCTCTGTCGCCTATGCTATGAAAGACTATGTGATTTGTAATGTAATATCCCCAATCTCATATTCCACTCCCTCAAATGCTCTAGCAAATGTTTTGGTGACTTGAGCTTCATAACCATCAATATTTTCAAAGAATTTAAGCCACCCTACTTTCTGCAATTGATCTCTAACTTGTGGGTATTCACTGAGGAAATCCATCCCATTCATCTCAAATTGAAAATAACACCCATTCTGGAAGAGAAGTCGTGTCTTCAAATTGCCTCTTTTTGATAGGGATGGACATAGAAATGCAAATAGTTTGATAGTGGCAGGGGTTTGGAGTGAAATAAATTGTGAAGGTGGTGATTTAAATTTAATGAAACTCTCCCTTTAATTATTTCCATGATTTGTCAGATCTGATCTTACAAGACCATTATAATTAAGGATATTTTAATTGGTTTATATGTGCTGGAATATATTTTTGCCATGATGGATTAGGATATGAGAATGAATGATGGGATAAATTTACGAGTAAGGTCATCATTTTGGACATTGTTTCAAAATATGTATCATAAACATTCGTTAGACTCATAGACATATTTATTTATTTAATGAAAATTGACTTAATATTCTATGTGCATACCTATTATGTACTTACTTTCATTTTGTTGCAGGTTCATGATACCTTGTGAATGCTTGCAGGTCTATCATTGGATGTAGAATGTGAAATAAACTACGAAATGTTTTATATTCTGCAACCTATTAATTATTTTCTTGACACTTGTTGTTTTTGTTGGAAGTTGATGATATTTGTTGATGATGCTGATGAATGCTGAAAATTGTATTTTTAAAGAGAAACAAATTCTTCCAAAGACTTTATTAGAACCTCAAAAATTTATTGGAATTTGAAAGAAGGAAGGGGGTACAAAAGAAAAAGTGGGAAAAGAAAAGGGAAATTGGAAAATCCAAGCTTCCAAGGATCCCTTGGTTTTATACTAGGAATTTACACATAGGAATGCCAACAATCTTGGTTTTCATGCCTATGCCTTTATTATTATTATTTTCTCTTTTATTATTATTATTATTTTCAATTTTTATTTATTTATTTATTTATTTTTTATTTTTATTTTTTTAATTTTCTTTTTAGAGGAAAATAAATTACAATACTTGTTTTGGTAAAGAAGGAGAATCACCTTTCCTTATTAGTATCATATCATAATTCTCTTGTAGATGTCTAAAAAAATCTTCTCCTGTCAAGGGCTTATGATATAATTTTAACCTATGCCCATTAACAAGGAAGGTAACCTTTTCTTCATCAATATCCTGAATTATAACTGCTTAATTATAAAAACAAATATCTATTTCGTAGGGACCAAGCCAACGTATCTCAAATTTTCCTTGAAATCCTTAAATTTAGTGTCAAAGAGGAGATCGCAATCACTTGGCTTGAATTTCTTGACTTTGATGAAATTGTCATGCCACTTGGTTCTTTGTTGCTGGATTATGTTTGTTCATTGTATGACATCTTTTCAGATCTCATCTAGCTCATTTGATTGTGCCAATCTCTGTTTTTGAGCTTCAGATAGATCAAGCCCCAACTTTGTTGTTATTCTAAAAGTTTCCACTTGGTTTTAAATTTGAATCAAGACTTGCTTCCCATAGACAAACTCACAGGGAGTATGTCTAGTTGTGTTCCTCCATGTGGTGCGGTATACCCAAAGTGCCTCTGAAATACTTTCTTCCTAGTCTCTTTTGTGCAAATGTATAGTCTTGGTTGATATTTCTTCAAGTACCTTGTTGGTAGATTCTATTTTCCCATTGGATTATGGATGATACATAGTATATTTATGATGTTTGATCTTGTATTGCTCCATAATTTTTTGCACCAACCTGGATGTGAATTGAGCACCTTGATATGTCACAATTTCCCTTGGGACACCAAAACGAGTGAAAATATCATAAAAAAGAAATGTAACTAAAAAAATTTCAGTGGAAAAAGGAAGTGGCTTAGCTTCTACCCATTTTATGACATAATCTATACAACAAGGATATACCTCTTTTTCTTAGATGGAGGGTTGATTGGACCAACAAAATCTAGATCCCATTTTCAAAAGGCTCTATGAGTACTTGAGGCTATAGAGGCATCTAATCTGATTGGATGGGCCTTCCCATTCTTTGGTAGCTATCACATATTTTGACATATTCCTTGGCATGTATAAAAAGAGAAGGTCAATAATATCCCCGAAAAAGCACTTTGTATGTAGTTCTCCTATCAGTGAAATATCCTCCACATGGTTCATCATTGAAATATTTAAATATCTTTAGTATTTCATCCTCTCGAACACATCTTCAGATAGTCAGAGCGGGTCTAGTTCGATACAATTCTCCCTATATCCATGAGTAAGGTGCGCTGGCTCTAATGAATTTCTATCTTTCTTTGGTTAAAAATTGTGAAGGAAAATTTATTGTAGCTAAATAGTTAGCAATATCAACAAACCAAGGAGTTTTAGTAGAAATTGAAAAAATATATTCGTCATGAAAATTATCCTTTACGGGAGTATCAATATTATTATTTTTCATCCTCGAGAGGAAATCAACAACTGTGTTTTCCTTTCCTAGCCTATCCAAGATGGTAATACTAAATTCTTGTAACTATAACAACCATCTCGTAATCCCACAATTAGCAATTAGTTTATTCATTAAGTATCTAATAGTAGAATGATTTGTATGAATGAAAGTTTCATAACCAGTAATGTAATGTTGAAACTTATTAATGGCATGAATAACAACTAAAAACTCATTTTCTGTAACTGTATAATTTGAATCTACAAGAGTCAAATTTTTACTCTTATAATAAATAACATAAGAAGTCGAGTCTTTTTATCCCAACACATCTCCTAAAGTTTTTTTTGAAGCATCAATTGAGATATGAAATGGGATAGACCAATTTGGTCCTCTTAAGATTAGTTCTTTAGTAATTTTCTATTTCAATGATTCAAATTCCTTTTGGCAGTTAGAATTCCAAACAAAATCACAATCTTTTGTAATAAGTTTAAAGAGTAGAGAAGCTATTGTTGTGAAGTTTTCTATGAATCTTCTGTAATACCCTGTAAAACCAAGAAAACTTCTAACTTCTCTTTGAAAAGTTGGTACCAAATTATTTGAAATGACTTCAACCTTTTTTGTGTCCACTTCGATCCCAACACCTGAAATATGATGTCCCAAAAAAATCCTTTGTTAAACATCATAAAACATTTTTCATGACTTAATGATAAATTTACTTCTTTGCATATAATGATAAATTTTTCTAAATTATCCATAGATTCATCAAAATTATTTCCATATATAGTAAAATCATCCATGTAATATTCTACACAATCACGGATCAAGTCAGAAAGGATATCTAAAACTACTCTTCGGAATGTAGCAAGTGCATTAAACAAACCAAAAGGGCATATCCTGTAAGAATACATACACCATATACATGTAGAATTTGTTTTTTCTTGATATTTTGTTGCCAATTGAATTTGGATATATCCACTGAAACCATCAAGAAATGAAAAATATTTCTTCCTTGTTGTTGATGGCCAAAAATGACCTCATCAACATTTAGAAAGGCCATCTTTCCAAAGTCTCAAACGATACCCTTATCTGTTTAAATGATGCCTCTGACTGGTTCTAATGGGTCTAGTTACCCCCTCTATCTTCCTATTGACTTGTTGGGTTTCTAATTAATAAAAAACAAAAGAGAGAAATCAAACTTACCTTCTTGATGCATGCTTGCAAGAAAGAAATCCTCAAGCTGAATTGAGGGCTCAACCAAGCCACACTAAAGTTTTCCCCTACGTAAGGGGACTTATAAAATGCAATGATTAAATTTAGATGCAAACCTACTCTATAATGAAAATGATATAAAATAAATATATCTTCATTAGGAAGATGGGGATCTACTCCAAACTAAGAGAAAAGTAATTAAATGAATGGGGATTTAACATGCCCCTTTTGTGATGAATATTAGATTACAAAAATATTTCTAATAGTTGATATAGTGAGTGAATGACATGCTTTGTTTGGATATTTAAAACAGTGAATGATTAACCATCAAAACTGAGAAATAGTTCACCCAATTCTAATGATAATTAAATCTATTTTAAATGACATATTTCTCAGTAAAGAGTTACTCAGAAATCTGATTTAAGCACACGAGAAAAGAAAAAATCAATGACAAATTCATGAAATTAATAGATCAAATAGATGATATACAAGAAAATCATTCCCATATTTGAAAAAAGTGCACAAAATGAAATAATGATATAAATTTCTCATTGAATGAATGAAAATTATGTTAGAAAATAAAAGTACTTGTAAATACAATGAACAAAACCCAATCCCTTTTCTCTATGGATCTCCAACAATCATTCCAAAATTATCAATTCCACTAGCAGGAAGAAAAATTACAAAAGTGCAAGGTTTTCCCTTTAACGAGATTAAATTATGAAAAGAAAACCCCCAATGTTCTCAGATCTAAGTTTTTCTCATTATCTACAACTTAAAATATTTTTCTCAGATCTAAGTTGTAGAGAATAGGAACCTCTTCCTGATTCTTCAAATTGTTATTTATAATTTAAAAACAAAATTTACAAATAGAGAGTTGTTTAAGGTGGTTTTTTAGATCCTTGATTGGAGTTTCAAATCCTCCATTTTATCCTTTGTTGGTCTCATTATATTTCTCCAAATTCTTTGGGCTTGATATCTTTGCAACAATTCCCCTGCCAATACCAATAAAAAATGAGATAAATTAATTAATTTTCACATCAAAATCAAAATTCCAACATTTGTGAAAGAAAACTCTGAAATAAAAATCAAATTAATTAAATAAATTAAAAGAAAATCACGCTTCCTGTTAATCATTGTCAAGAATTCTATGGCTCAAGAGGGTTGTTGTTAAACCAATATTAAATTAACTAATTAAAAATTAATATTTACATATATTCAATTAATTAAATTTACAAGAATAAACGTAATATGCATTTTGTACATTTTAAAGCTTAGGTAGCAAAAGTTAACCGAAATTTGAATAAGTGCCATTTGCAAATCGTAAGTCCGAACTCAACAAAATTAGAGCTATTGGGAAGCTGGCGAGAAACCACACATAATGAACCAATCAAAACAAAAATACAAAGAAAATTAAAAGCTTTCAAAAAAAAAAAAATTAAAGCACAAAAAAGGTGATATGACCAAAATTTATATAGAAGGTCCCCATAAAAGTTTTGAAAAAAATAAGGGTGAATTTGTGGCCACAACAATGGTGACACATGGGGAAGAAGAAATTATCTTTGGTTAAAAAATAATAGGACCAAAATTTACGAAAAGATCGAAAAGATAGCTTTCCAAAACTTTCCCATACATAATATCATTCTTAAAAAGGTCCCACATAAGACATAAACGATATAGAATAAACTCTAAAATATGAAAGTATTTGAATGCTCCAATCCCATGACATTGAATCCTAATATAGGGAGAAATATTATATTTTAATTCACTCGACTATTTGATACCAAAGGGTTTAACCATGGGGTTTTATATTAGCATACATCTATAAAGTATATATTACCTCTCTTTCCTGACATTGATTTTTTTCCAGTGAGCGTCCATAGCCCTGAAAAATGTGTCTCGGTACCACACAAGAATGGCCCCAGTGCCAACAAGCATCCATATCCCCGACAAAGGTGTCTTGATACCATACAAGCATGACCCCACTGCCACCGAGTGTCCATAGCCCCAATGAAGGTGTCTTAGTACCATATAAGCATGGCCCCGCTGCCATCGAGTGTCCATAGCCCCAACGGGTTTACTTGTACTTCCCACATGTATGTTGTTTCAACTCCCTTATGAACCACCCTTTTGATCAACTTTAAAATAAATAAGTTTTTTTGCAATTGGGTGAAGAGAGTAGGATGATACAAGAGGTGTTGTATTTAAATATAATAGATACAATATTAGTTGAGGTTGACCTCATTAGTTTTCTTTTCATCTACCCAAGTAGAGTATTTTAAAGTGTGGAGGGGTACAAGAGGGATTCAAAGGCAAAGGATAAAAAAAACTCATTCCTTTATAAAGATGAACTTATTTCACTTGAATCATAACTCAATATTATCATGGGCATGGTTAATGAACAAGAAACATGAAAAATTGATATGGATGACTTTTGGGTAAATAAAACCCCATTGTATAGAGAGAGTGAAGATTTTCCCATGTTTTCTGACCAATGTTGGGTGAGAAAACTTATCCATATAAATCTTGGTAATATCACCTGAAGCAAAGGTGAAATCAACACACAAGAAAAGCATTGCAAATAGAAAATAAAAATGCAAACCATAAAGGAAAGATAAAAGAAAATCCTTAATGAAGGAAACCTCAACAATACTATTTATATGTCTCAACAAAAGAAGAGGTATAAAGAGGAAAATACATGTTTTCTTAAGTTGGTATTTTGATTGATTAAGTCTTGTAGAGTAATAGATAATCAGGCTTCTATTCAGACAAAAAACAAATAATTCTAGATAGTAGTTATGACGAAAGTGAAGCCAAATAAAAAGTTTCTCTCCTTGAAAATTTTATTTTTTCGAAACTAAGCTTGCATGGAAACATCTTAACGTTTTTCTAATAAAAATAAGGCTAGAAAAATAAAATAAAGGTTCAAAGACTCCTTGATTTAGCTGATTTAAAGTTTGATTGACATCATAATTGTTCTTTTTCAAAGCTCAAACCAAAGCAACAACTAGGAGAATGAAATCCAAATATGAGAAAGCAGGTGTGCAAAATTTTCAAAGCAATCCTTGAAGACTTGCAAAAATAGAGCTTTAAATTAACAAAAAATTGAAAACAAAAATAATAAAGAAGATGATAAAAAATGAAAATGATCATATGAGATTTACCTTGAAGAATTTTGTTTAGATTTACTTGAAAGATACATATTCTCTAGAAAAGGAAACTTCTACTTTTGATTGAGATTAAAAATATAAAGAAGTTTCAAACTAACGAGGTTTCCATTTTCCCAAAATCATCAATTTATTAAATCCAAGCTAGAGCGAGTATTACGATATAAAAATAATGACTCATGTTCAAGGGATTTAAAGTAAATCAGAAATCATCAGAAATGTACATGTGCTTCTCTTTTGGTTGTAGCATCAATTTTTCTCTTATCACTTTTGATTTTATATCAGCCCCTCCAAATATTCATAAAATACCATGGAATCAACCCCAAAGTCCCAACCAATGCCACTAATAGTTTATGAACATATATATGGGAGTTGGATTGTTGCATGAATATTAAAATGGATACATATATAAACAAACTAGGATTGAAAATAAAAATTGATCATGATACATTACCTTTTCATATTCCTTGTTTGCTTACCAATTTGTCAAATGGAACATGAAATTTCCCATAGGAAATCACCCATGTGTTTTTAGAGAAGGAACAATAGTAGTGAGACCCATCTAAACTTTCCCTAAGGAAAATATGCCCAGATTTTTTGTAATGATAAATTAGAAAAAAAATTGGGTTCAAGGTGTCCACGATAACTGACAAGACAAGGAGGGACCCATTTACTGTTATAACATAGTAGTGCCCCAGGCCTAGATTTTAATAAAATGCATTCCAGAAATATTTTGGGCTAACAAGAATTTGGGCAAGAAGACATAAGTGGAGCCATAATCCCATAGGTATGCACAAGGTGATGTGATGTCATCACAGAGTTCGGTTTCCCAGGAGTTTAAAGTAACTATAATTGAGAAGGTCTGGGCTCCTAGGGTTCCAAGTAGTAAACGAGTGAGCGTACATGTAGTATCCTAGATAGGAAATCCCAAATGTAATTAAATAAGGTTCTAAGTATTAGAAACATGGGTTCAGCAGGGAGGAGAGATGATCATCTCGAGCTCGGATGCCCGAAATATAATATGAATTGGAATTTGGTTAAGGTTACGAGCTTCCGGGATCGTGGGCTATTAAAGTGAAGTGAGGCCACTTCTTGTGAGATAGTTTGGAATTATGCATGAGTGGGGGACAAATATTTTGTGCACACAAGTAGAAACTTGTGATAACATGGAGCGAGGATGCTTGGATGCCTAGGAAATTTTGGAATTAGATTTTAAGAGGTTGCGAGCTTTTGGGGCTCTAGGTTAATGAGCAATACACGCAAGAATGGAGTGATGGTGAAGGGATCATCTATACATATCATCTTGGAAGAAATGTTCCAAAGATAATTGGTTTTAGGTAGTTCCAGGCTCAAGTGGAAAATAAATAATGAAGGAACAATAATAAATACCCATGTGCACACACCTTGTATAAAGGATAAACTTGAAGGAACTTAGTCATCTCAATATTTGTTAAAAAATGGCTCAACTAAAAGAGAATACATGGGATGAAAAGGAGGTTTAGCACAACCTTAACAAATGGGGACTTTATAGAACACATTACCATGGAAATGGAAAAGAGTAATTTTGCAATTTTTGTAGAATTTTGTGTGAATTTCTTTTTCTTAATGACCTTTCTTTAATTTTCCATTAAAATGTGAGAAGCTAAAAGGCCATGAAAAATAAAAACAAGAAGGAGCCAAGTGTTTTATTTCAGTTGCATCAATAAATAACGAAAAATGATCATGACTCATCTCGCACACATGGAAAGCAAAGGAAATATAAAGAAAAGTACCTATACAAAGAAAAAAAATAGAAATACTGATGAGAAAATAAATACTTCCCTGAACATGTTTATGAATTTGGAAGGGTTACCTATTATCTTTTATAATCTAATTTATTCAAGTCTCCAATTCAAACAAAAAATGAGGATGAACATATATACACATACCTGGAAGAATATGATTGCAATTTTACCTTATGGATCTCAAAATTCCCCCATGCATTTGCATATGTTCAAAATCATCTACTTATTAAATCTAGCTTAAATGCTCAATAATGAGTTTTCAAATTTCATCCACCTCAACATTTCATAACAAGAAATGATAAAATAGTTTATTTAGAAATGCATTGTGAGGATTGTGAAATGCATCCTACTAGGAAATTGGATGGATATCAAAGAATCACTTAGGGCTCACTACCTACTTATTCAAAATCTCTAATATTAAAAGAAATAAAAGGAAAACAAACTAACTAAACTAATCTTGCTCGTAATCTAATAGGGAAAATTAAATAATTAGTGAAATCATATTTCCAATGAATTCATTCCCTCTGTTTTATTTCTACACAAGTGAAAATATCACAAGTTTGGAACATAAATAAGATTTATACTAAATTATTAAAAGAAAAAATTTGCCTACTATGTGCACCTAATAAGTTTAGTGAAATAAATTTATTTACAAAATTACTCTCCAAAAATGTTTTCAACCATAAGCGTAAGGGATCATAAAAATCATAACAATCATGGTGAATGTATCTTGATGATTGGAATACATTCAAAGGAGAAAAAGATATCAGACCATCCTCAAATATTGTATTTTTAAAGACATAGGTCTGTAAAAAAGTGTTAGTTTTCCAAATACTTTTTGAATGAATCAATAAAGCGTGGATGGAAGTTCAATGAATATTTTAGAATATTTTTGGACAAATTGAAATATTGGCCAGATTGTAATATTCCACTCTCAAGTGCTAGAAATTGTAAAGAATTCATCTGGAAAGAAGATTTGAATTGGTTGAACATCAAATAAAATTGAAAAAATAGAAGTTTTTATACTCATGGTTAAATCTTTGAAATTCATTTTCATGTATGTTCATTACTGCATTTGATGAGTGATCATAGCCTAATTACTCAAAGTTTCAACGTAATATGTCTAAAAAATTCAAAAATAAAATTTGAAAAATTAAACTCAAACCAAGAAAAGCGAAGAAAACCAACATCATAATTTACACTAATGTTACAAATAATAGTACAAGATACTTGGGATTTGTTTACAAAAAATATTTCCCACAAGTGTCAACCAAAATAATGAGATCAAAATTATTATTAGCATCCACTCATGGAAATGGAAAAAGTTTAGGCTCATGATTACAAAAAGAAAGTTCATCATCATAAGAATAAAAAATAATGAGTCGATTCTTGAATAATGAAATCATCACAATGATTGGAGGTTTAAAAATGAGAAAATATTGGAACAATTTCTGTAATGGTGTTTTTCTTATCTTCAAATGGATTTAAAGGATTGAGCTTATGAGAATTCGACATTAATATTACCAAAGGGTGCAAGGAATCAACAAACTCAACCTTCAAATTATCATTGTTAATGACTTCGCTAACGTTCTCTTCCATTTCATAAGATAAATGAGAACCAGACAATTGATTAGATGCATAATTGAGAGATTTTTTAGGGCTTTTGAAATTATGGGTAAATAAATAATATCTATCCTAATCAAAATTTACTAATAATTCACCACTAATTAAATTTGTGACAACTCCTTTGTTTTCTAAAATTGAATTTGTGTCTAGAGGGATTGTTGTCTGATTAACAATTGAATTATTGTTACTAAAAAGATTAGGATAAAGGAAGAAAGAAGAAGTTGAAGATATGAACCTGAATTTTTCTATATATGAAGATTCTTACTCATTTTTCAGAATCTGCATTCCAATTTTGTTTGTATTTGTATTATTGCAAATTTCAAATTGTTGATTAATGTCTTCCTCACTAAAAAAATCATATTGTCTATTATTGAAAGAATTAGAGGAGATATGGGTATTTGGCTAACCTAGAAATTGTTGCTAGGCTACTCTACAATTTGTGATTGATCACTGATTTCAACAGTAGTATATTCAACATTAATTGCAACAGTTTGTATATAGATAGAATTTTCAATTTGCATATTTTCTTGCTGATTATTTGCTGAGATTATTTCATGTTGGGTGCTGCTATTTGATTTTGTAGCTTGTTTAACCTCCTCTTTAATAGAGATATAAACACCATTATTTAATTCAACAACATCTACTTCTTGCTCAAGTTGTTGATTTGTAACATTAGCATTTTCAATTTGTAGTGGATTTGCATTGATATTTTGAGTGATTGACTCTTCAACGCTTTTACATTTTATTACAAATGTTGTATCTTCTAGTTCCATAGAATCGTCAGAATTATAGGAGAGATACACTAAATTTTTAAACCATCCTACTAACTGAAACTCAGGAGGAAAAGCTTTAGACCGAAATTATAAACAAACTAATTTAAATCTAATGGCAAAATCATATAAAGAGTCACCTTCCCATTAACACAATGCTTTTAATTAATCACAAAGCTTTTCACAATTATATTACTAAAAGCATGAAATATTTTTTTTGAAAACTCATCCCAACTATGTATATAAGCAATTGGTAATGATCAACACCAGTGTTCAACTTTACTTGTCAAAGTAAGAGTGAAGATCCTGCAAATGACATCTTCGTCAATATCAAAATTATTACAGTCTAATATAAATTGAAGAAGATGATCAAAGCCAGAAGTCTTACCATTGTATTTTATTTTTGACAAGAGAATTACTACCTTTATAGGAGTGGTGTCTAGTGGAGATCTGGTAAAAAAACTCCAAATATGTAATTTTGAAGGAGCCATCCAAAATAAATAAACCTTTAAACCAAAATTTTAAAAAATACAACTTAATGTTGGCTCTCCTTCTAGAGCCAAAAATGTTGATGGCCAAAATTGACCTCATCAACATTTGGGAAGACCATCTGGTCAGAGTCTCAAATCAGACCCTTATATGTTTAAATGATGACTCTGAATGGTTCTAATAGGTCTAGTTACCCCCTCTCTCTCCCTGTTGACTTGTGGTGTTTATAATTAATAATCAACAAAAAGAGAGAAATCAATCTTACCTTCTCGCTGCATGCTTGCAAGAAAGCAGTCCTCAAGCTGAATTGAGGGTTCAACTAAGCCATACTATAGTTTTCCCCTATGTAAGGGGAATTGTAAAATGAAATGATTAAGTTTAAATTCAAACCTACTCTAAAATGAAAGTGATAGAAAATAAATCTATCTTGATTAGGAAGATGTATATCTAGTCCCAACCGAGATCAAGGTAAATAATGGATGGGGATTTAACATGCCCATTTTGTGATGAATATAAGACTATGGAAAGAGTTTTAACAACTGATATGGTGATTGCATGACATGCTTTGTTTAGATATTTAAAACAGTAAATAATTAACCATGAAAAATAGGAAATAGTTCACTCAATTCCAATAGTAATTAAATCTATTTTAAACGAGAGATTTCTAAGTAAATAATTACTCAGAAATCTGATTTAAGTGAGAAAAGAGAAAGTCAATGACAAATTCATGAAACTAATAGATCAAATAGATGATCTACACAAAAACTGTTGAAAATGCAGCAAGATGATGGAGCTTAGTGAAATGAAGTCGCCTTCACTAAGTGGGCCCGCAGGCAAATTCTGGCGCAAAGTCTATTTTTAGACTATGTCTATTTTTAGACATATGTAGCATGGTCCAGGGGTTGTAGTATGTTATTCTTGGAGTATTGGTCATGTTGGTAAAAATAGATGGACCTCTATTTTTGGACCTATAGTTCGAAGTCTATTTTTAGACTGCCTATCCTAAAAATAGGGAAGTCAAATATTATTTACCCTTAATAATATTTGGACTCTAAACAACAGTTTACTCTCTTGGAGCACTTCAGTTCGAGCCTTGGAAGTGGCTCATGCATCTGACAGAGGAATTATGCTATTCCTAGGGTTTGGTGAGCACATGCATGGTTGACTTCAGTTAGGACTTCAGTGGCAGAAGTTTGGTGGAGTTAATGAGACAGCTAGTGGAGTTGTGTTCGGTTTAATTTAGTTGAACTGGTTGAAATTAGTTTAACTAGCTAATCAATTAGTTATGAGTGGAGTGAATTAAATATTATTTAATTCATTAATTAGTAACTTATTATTCAACTCAAGAACACATCAGTTCACTACAGTGCATGATCAGTTCAGTGGAGACCAGTGAAAGAGGTAGATGAAAGGGTGGAGTTAGCTATCAGTGGCGACATCAGTTGTGCATGAGATTTGCACCACACTTGGAGGAATTGCCCATGATGATTGCGCTGTCAAGCTAAGGAGATTCGAACCTTGGATCTCTATATAGACAGGCCTGGATTGCGCAATAGAGGCAAGGCAATTGGCAGTGAGTTTTGAACCAGTAACCTGTTCAAAACTGAGCTAGTTTGTGTGTAACTTCATGAGATAGTACTGAGTACTTGTGAGGAGTATTGTACTGAGTTTGTTACATGATTTCTCTATTATAATATACACAATAGCTGCGGGGTTTTCAGCTATAAGCTTTCCCCATACATACTGTGTTAATGTGTATGATGAATTGATGTGCTATCGCTTGTTTTATTTCCGCATGTGTGATGATCTGAGTGGAAGAGATTATGTGTTGCATATGAATTAGAATTGATATGTGATCAGGATAGTCTCGGTGGATAATTAATCATTATTCAGCAAATTTCTACACAAACCATTCCCATATTTGACAAAAGTGCACAAAATAAAATAATTGATATAAAATTGTCATTGAATGAATGAAAATTGTATTAACAAATAAAAGTATTTGTAAATACAATGAATAAAAAATGATCCCTTTGCTATATGGATCTCCAAGAATCCTTCCAAAATAATTAGTTTCGCCAGCAAGAAGACGAATAAAAAAAGTGCAAGCCCTGCCCTTTAACAAAGATTGGATTCTGAAAAGAAAACACCCAATATCCTTGTATATGAGTTTTCCTCATTATCTACAACTTAATCAAGTCTATTATCTATGAATTAACTACAAAACCCTTCAAATCCCCCTATTGAAAAGTGCATTTCAACGATTCAAGTTGTTTTTCGTCTTGTTCAATCGCACATAAATGACCTGTAGTCTTGAGAGCACATGAAAACACTATCACTCCCTTCCTATCAAGATTAATTAAGGTTTTCCTAATAGTGCATAAATTCTCTATTAATTAGTGAGGCAGATTTGTGCCTTTATTATTATTAAGATAGGGCGCGTAGAAAGGAAGATTTTGAAAGGAAGGCGAGTTCTTTTTGGAAGTTTGAGAGAGAGTGAGGAGAAAGCCCATTGAAAAATATACGAGGAGGAGAAGAATTGAAGCATCACCCCAAGCCCTATTTTCCAGCAATGACTGGTCAAGGTCAATCAAAGTGGGGATTGACAGACGATTCTTAGCATAGAATAGATCTTAACAAGTCTGATCACCATCTATAGAAGGATTGAATGACAGATTTATCAACGAATCAAGCATGTATTTCTAGCTATACATTACAACATGTCCTCTAAAAGGTCAACAAAGAGCGCCTCCCTCCACACTAAACCGATAAACCAAACCCCTCTCCCTTTGGTTGAGGGGCTCCGCCCCTTGAGATGAACCAACAAATCATTCCATTGAATGAATCATTCACAGAAGTTCCTAGAGTCTCTAAGTGCGGAGAAGAGGAACCTCCTCTCCATTCTTCAAATTTCTATTTATAATTTACAAACAAAATTTACAAATAGAGAGTTTTTGAAGGTGGTTTTTTAGATCCTTGATTGGAGCTGCAAATCCTTCGTTTTCTCCTTTGTTGGTATCATTCTATTGCTCCAAATCCTTTGGGTTTGATCTCTTTGCAACAACTATCCTACCAATACCAATAAAAAATGAGATAAAATAAATTAATTTGCACATCAAAATCAAAATTCCAAAATTTGAGAAAGCAAACTCTCAAATAATAATCAAAATAAATAAATAAATTAAAATAAAATCATACTTCCTCTTAATCACTTTCAAGAATTCTATGGCTCAATAGGGCTTTCGTCAAACCAATTTGCAACAACATAAGTTTTGGTAGATGAAATTGTTTCAAAACAAATTTCCCAAATTATTTTTTGTTACAATTCTGTAGCTCCATCTTCTACTAATTTTTAGACATAGTTAATGACCAAATATTATTTGTTTAATGCTACAAAATTTTTCTCGATGATTCTATATTTCCAATGAAACAACTTGAGCCTCATTTGATCCAAAAAACTTAAAAAAGAACTCTCCAAATTTAGATTATCAAAATTATTTGTGTGCTAAAAAAATGTTTATCTCAAAATTTGGACTTTTTTTTTTTTAGACTTTAACGGTTAATTGATTAAAAAGCGGCAAAACAGCTGCCGCGGACTGGATCAATACAACGTTGTTTGATAATGAAATTCCTGTTACACAAATAGGAATCTCGCCCTTTGTTACAGCATGAAAAGTCACCATGGAGATCGGGCCACGAGCTTGCTAAATCCTTGATTGGAGATGCTTTAAGATTGCAGGAATTGTCTGGACAGTCCATTGTTGCTTGAGGTTCAACCAAATTGCCGGAATAGGTTCTGCTGTAGGGTTCTATGATCCTTCCGAGAGCACTTTGCGCAGGGACTCGGCTTTGAAAGCCCATGAGTTGAAAAATAGGCCAGGCGGAAAATCTAGCAAGGTCTAGCCTGAAACCATGATACTGCACCTTCATGTAGACGAACATCCAAAGCGAATTTACATCGCCCTGAGGAGCAGGCGACAGAACTCAACCATTTCTTGCACTACTTCTGATACAAGGAAAAGGCAGAGGCGAGGTAATCCTGGGAGGTGCCTGAATCAGAATCCAATGGTTGCTAGAACAAGTGCGATCCAACAGTGCTGGAGAATGAACAGAATTGATGAAAAGGGCGATCATAGGGAGGTTAAGGAATGATGCAGAGAGACTCAACAGAGTTGACTGACAGAGATCTTCGGCTACGGGCAGAGCCAAGATTTGCTTCCAGGTCATCTTGAGAACTCAGATGCCTCAGAATATGATAAAAGGATATTTTCCGAAACTTGGCCAGAGTGAACCTGATTTTCTTGAGAATGGGGACTAAGTGAATCTGCGAAGGGGTCAAATTGGAATTCAGCGCGTGGATGATAAGCTTGGAGTCTCCAAAGACCGACAGAGAGTGAATGTTTCGATTGAGAGCCAGAGAAAGCCCCTGCCACAGAGCCAGAGCCTCTGCTCTGTTATTTGATTCGAAGCCCAGCCCCCATTGATACCTGAGCGAAGGAGAGCCATTAGGATTCAGAAGAACACCACCCCCTCTCGCAGCCCCAGGGTGGCCTTTAGAGGCCCCATCGAAGAAGAGACAGTGATCATCCAAAGCAGATCGCCACTTTATAAACTCCTGTTCTTCCAGGCGAATTTCCCAATTAGCATGGGAAGATGCTGGGGAAATAGGATTGATTTTATAATTTGGAGCAATATATTTGAGCCAAAGCTCCTCCTCACTGTCCAGAGCCGCTTCATTCCTTATTGTCGGATTAGCATCCAAAGTCTCTCCCAAGAGTGCTTTGATTTTAGAGATAACGTTGCTTGAAGCACAGTTTTCACCCCTGAACAATCTATTATTCCTTTCCAACCATAACTTCCAGCAGGTGTATTTAGGGATCCACATCCAAGAAGTCTTAAGAAGGTTTTTTTTATTGAGGCAGAACGATGATAACTTGGCCCACTTGTGAAGCAGATTAGGAATATTTCTTGGCAGCTCAACTTTGTCAGCCCTTGACATCAGGACCCCCCTCCAAACATCTTGGGCAAAAGGGCACAGCAATAACAGGTGATTAGCTATTTCTTCCTCTGACATACACAGAGGGCATCTGGATGACCCTTCCATTCCACATTTTCTCAGATTATCTCTAGTGAGAATTCTGTTGTGAGCTAACGTCCAGCAGAAGAAGTCAACCTTTGGGAGCAAAGGGAAGGCCCAAATAAATTTCCATTGTGTTGGATCAGGAGGGACATTAGGAACAGCAATCAAACTTTTGTAACCTTCAGAAACCGAGAAAGAGCCAGATTGGGAGCCCCACCCTCTTTTGTCCTTAGCAGTTGTTGTAGTAGGAGATTTCCCTTGGAGTTTGTCTAAAAGAAACGAAGCTTCAGCTTGCAACCGATGGGGAACCTCTCCCAGGTTCCAGCTGTCCCACAGTCTTCCAGAATCTTTCGTCCAGGTGGAAATGTCCCACAGGGTTTTCAGATTGTTGGACTGTAGCCAAAATTTAATATTTGCAAGACCTTCAATATGGTTCAAAGGCTGATCTCCTAGGATCGGGTCTTCCCAGATTCTGATTTTTTTCCCATTACCTGGGATCTAGTAGAGATTGGAACTGAAATGCTCCATAGCAGAGAGACAAAGCTTGAAAACTGGAGAACCTTTGGTGGTTTTTGGCGGATGATCCAAACATCTCAAACGCTGGCCATGAAAATATTTCTTCCACAGGACTCTCTTACTCCAGCTAGATTTCCCAGCTACAATATTCCACAGAATTTTGGAGCCCAGAGCGAGATTTTGTGCAACCAAATCTCTCATTTGAAGACCTCCTTCTAGGATTGGCCTCTTTATGGTATCCCATTTAACTAAATGAAGTCTTCTTTCATTATTTCCCCCCCCCCTTCCCAAAGGAATCTCCTCAGAATACTATCCATTTTATTGAGGAAGGTTTTGGGAGCAAGCAGAATGGAGTGTTGAAAAAGAGGCATACTTATTAGAACAAATTTCATTAGAATAATCTTTCCAGCATTGTTCAGCCAAGAGGCTCCCCAAGCATGTATTCTGAGCTTAAGCTTGTCTAAGAGGGGCATCCAGTGGGCAACTTTAGGTATGGATTTGAAGATTGGAATCCCAAGATATTTGAAGGACTCCCAGGTCTGACAAACTTTCATCTCTAAGAGCCTAGCAATGTCAGTCAGATCTTTGACCGAGCAGCTCCAGCCAAAGATTGTGCTTTTTAAATAGTTTATCTTGCTGCCCGAGACCTCCTTATAAATATCCAACTCCTTCTTAAAAGATCTGGCCGAGTTTATACTCGCTCCTCCAAGCAGCAGAGTATCATCGGCAAATTGGGCATGGTTTATGTCTTTAACATTGTGCACCATTCTGAGGCCTGGCAGAGTTTGGACTTGTTGACAATAGTCAAGCTGGAAGCTTAGAACAGAGGCTTGGATAGCATAGAGGAGAGGGGACAGCGGACAACCTTGTCTTAAACCCCTAGATGCATTGAAAAAATCAGTGGATCGGCCATTAACCAGCGGCGCAATCGAAGGGGAGGCAATGCAGGCTTTCACCCAATTTATGAAGGTTATTGAGAAGCCCATTTTCTTCATAACAGCAAACATGAAATCATGTCTCACCCTGTCAAAAGCATTTTCCAAATCGAGTTTTATCACCATTCCTTTCTCTTTTCGATGGCTACTTGAATGAACTGCCTCTTGAACCAGCACAATATTGTCCAGAATCTTTCTCCCTTTGATGAAACCTCCTTGATTTTCCGGAATGATGTCCGACAGAATATTCTTGAGTCGGTTGGCTATGATTTTGGTAATCAGTTTATAACTAGTATTACACAGCGAAATGGGACGAAATCTACTAAAATCTGAAGCTCCTTTCTCTTTCGGTAGCAGTGCTAGGAAGGCTGAATTGATACTGCCTCCTATCTTAGAACATGATTGGGACTTCCTGACCATTCTCAGGAGGTCTTTATTGATAGATGACCAGCAAGACTGAAAAAACCTAGCAGTGAACCCATCAGGACCTGGCGCTTTATCCGGCTCCATGCAATCCAAAGCTTTCTTGAGCTCATCCATGCTGATCGGTGCAGTCAGCATAGTGTTAACAGAATATTGGACACAGTGAGCAATTAGATCAAACGAATAGGCGTGAGGATCTATAGGAGGGTCTACAGGCGCCGAGTAAAGCTCTTTGAAAAAAGTGAAGGCTGCTCTCTTGATGCCTTCAAAATCTTTAACCACAGCATCATGGGAGCGGATTTCTGAAACATTTTTGAATTTCTTGCGAGCTTCGGCTTGCTTATGGAAAAAGCTGGTATTTTTGTCGCCGGCCTGTAACCATAAGTTTCTGGATTTTTGTCTCCAATACTCCTCTTCATCCCTACTAGCTTTATGGAGGGCTTTTTGCAACTCAACTTCTTTTTGAAGCAGACTTTGGGTAACATCAGAGTCCTCCATTGCAGATTGGAGGGCAGCAAGGTTTTCTAAGGACTCTTTTCTCTTGGCAGCGGGAGTTTTCAGAGTTTTAGCCCACTCCTTGAGCCTTCTCTTGAGACCCCTCAACTTTTCTTCCCACACAAAGAATGGGGATCCCAGGACATGCCGGTTCCAGGCGTCAGAAACCACCTCTTGGAAACCCTCTTGCTGAATCCACAAAGGACTAAATCTGAAGGGAATGGGACCAAGAAAACCATCCATGGAGAGCTCGAGACTAATGGGTTTGTGGTCGGAAGTGCAGTTGGGAAGGATTTTGGAAGAGGCCATTAGACCACAGGTAAGGAAAGAGGTTTGGACGAGGAATCTGTCCAAACGAGCAGCTATGTGGTTGGGTCCTAAACTTTTGTTAGACCAAGTGTATTTCCCAGCTGAAGGCTTGATATCCTCCAGATCCCAGCCGATCATAATGTCTTCAACCCATTCTCTTGTTGGGTCCCTAACAAGAGAACCCCCCTTTTTCTCTTCAGTGGCTAGAGTAACGTTCAGATCCCCTGCAATAATGATGTTTTCTGGATTGTGCAATAAAAGAAAGGACTGGAGCGAGTCCCAGCAAATTTTTTTCTCCGCTGGAGAGATCGGAGCATAAAGGTTGAACATAATTACTTGTTGACCAGATTCTTTGTGGAGGAGCTGAGTGAAAATCCAGTGATGGCAACTTTCTTCGTGAGTCAAGTCATATTTGGAGCTGTCCTAGAAGGAGGCAATCCCGCCAGAGGCGCCCCTAGCACTGACAGCTCTTCCGGGGCCTTTACGCCAGAATATTTTGCTGGATTGGAGGAGAAGAGTTTCCTCCAGCTTTGTCTCCTGGATGAGAAGGATTTCAGGCGAGTGCAACCTCACTATGTCTTTCAGGGCATCTTCTTTCAGCCTGCTACCTAATCCTCTGCAATTCCAGGAGACGTGCTTCATTATTTACTGGATTGGGAAGGTGTGGCTCCTTTTGGAGCCCTGTTGTGCTTGCGCCCGGATCTGGTGTTCATCATTCCTTTGAGAGTTTTCTGGGAGCCTTGGAGAACATCCAGATAAGTTTTCTCCTCTCTTTGTTTCTTCTTGGATTTCCGGCCCCTGGCCGATTTGATAGGAGTAATTTGCGAACTGTCTGATTCAGAGTCTCTTTCTTCTGATTCTCCCCCAGAGTCAGTGGCTAGACTAATGTGCTCGTCATTGCCTTTGTTTCCCCCTTGATCAGCCTCTGCTAGGGGGACAGTTGTTTCTTCTTCGATTTCTTTTACTTTCTTCGACTGATCTTCAGTTTCTTCATGGTTCTCTGAGGCATCCACCTTTTCACCTGAGGAGGGGCCTTCATTTGAAACTGGTTTGGTCTTGGAATTGGTTTGGGGTTTCCCCATTGGTCCTGGTTTTTTCTGCTCATTGGGCTTTGAGACTACCTTGCCCTTTTTTATCTCTTTCCATCCTTCTTCTTCCACCTTGTCCCCTGATGGGGCTTTGGGGCAGTTTCGTTGAAAGTGACCGTGCTCATGACAGATTCTGCATTTAAAGGGCAATTGCTCGTAGTCCAGTTTCTGGAAGTGGTGCCAATCTCCAACTGTAAGTTTGATGGCTTCCGGCAGACCAGCTTCCAAGTCAACTTCCACGCAGATTCTTGCGCATGGATTGGAAGCTCCAGCAGTGAATTGGCAGGTTGGGGAGCCGGACCCAAACAGGGACCTCCTTTGGGACATCGACTGAAGGATCGAAGTCAGGTGTCCATTTATTCAGAAAAAGACCTTGATTTCCCATGAAATACAGACCGTTTCTGAACACCAAATCTCGGTCTTCCTCGGTAGTGAATTCGAAAATGAAAAATCCTCTACCGACGGCATAACAGATCACGTTGTTGGACAGCAGGGGCCTCCAGTTTCGTTGAACCCATTCATCAGTCGATTTTGTTGTTGGCCATCGACCCATAAATTGCCCGACTAAACCTCTGTCAGCCAGGGCAAGTGCGATTTTGATCGGTTGTTCTTCCGGCAGAGCAATTTCTGGGATTTCTTCAAGTTTTTTGATGAACTTCGGGACGTCAGGATTTGGACGTTTTTTCCCTTTCTGCGAAAGAAGGTTACGAAAGGCATCAGCTGAAGAAGTTGGAGGGGTGGGAGAGGGCTCCACACCCCCTGGCGCACCCATGGCGACGGCACAGACCTGGCTGCGAACTCTGACCTAATCGGAAGCCTGCAGAGGAGCA
Organism: Pinus albicaulis; assembly: GCA_034641835.2. Taxonomy (NCBI): domain Eukaryota; kingdom Viridiplantae; phylum Streptophyta; class Pinopsida; order Pinales; family Pinaceae; genus Pinus; species Pinus albicaulis. Next base: position 1,523,927,549 of record CM076579.1, read on the forward strand.
GAGCGCGCGCAGTATCTAAAATTTGGACTTTTTAACTAATAAATAAAATTGTAATTACAAACAATTTAAAAAAAAATAAAAATAATTTGCATTAAATATTTATTAAATAAGATTATTAATATTTACAAATAAAATCAAAATTATTAATTAATTAAATTAATTAAGTTTCATAAAATAACAAATTAATATTAAAGATGAAATTAATAAGCATTTCAATTAAATATTAAAAAAACACAAGAGTGGCTTTGGCTCATAAACGAGCGTGGGAGGCATAAAGGATGTGAGGAGTGAGAGTTATAAGGGAAGGAGTGGAGAGGAGGGCTCGGGTTGGATGGTTAGAGGAACAATGAGTCGGGATGGAGAGATGAGGGAGTAATAAGGGTAAAGAGGTTTGGAAGCCCAAATGGTTGGGAGTCGGGCATGATAAAGAAGAGAGAGGAGTGAGGGGAGGCCCACGTGGAGGTGGGACCTCCCCTCTAATATTTTATTCTTTTAAAACCAAAAACAAAGTACAATCACTTAAACGAACTCATGTTAAGTATGAGAGAGGGGACTTGGAAGTCTGGAAGCCCGTAAAGTTTAGAAATGCAATAAAATTTGCTTCCAAGATCTAGATATTGTTTATTTTTTATATTTATTTTTTAAATATTTATTTTATATTACAATATTTTTAATAGGAGTTGTTTTTAGTGTGATTTTTTGAAGTTTCAGGTGCCGGAATTTGGTGAAAAAGTTTGAGGTAAAATTTTGGTTTTTGTTATTCAAACTGGTTTTTTTGACTCTATATATGGATTCAACACCCTCAACAACCTCTAGGGCACTTTGATTGTGCAAAGTTAACAATCAAACTTCTCTTTTCAATAAATTCCTGCCGGAATTTAGAGAAATTACACTGTAAAAAGTCACCGTAAAAGCCTTCAAAAAGTCGCACTAAAGACTACTCGTTTATAATGTACATTAAACTCTTGAATCCAGTCATTTTTATAAATGAGTTAAAATTAATAATTAAATTAATTAAATAATTTAAAATTAATTATATTTACAGAATAATTATAATTAATCTAATTATATTAATTAATTACAAATTAATATTTACATATTAAAATTAAATTAATATTTACATATTAAAATTAATTAGATTTACAAGAATAAAAATAATGTATATTTTGTACATTTTAAAGTTTAACTAACGAAAATTAATTGAATTTTGAATATGTGTTATTTGCAAATTGTAAGTCCAAATTCAATAAAATTAGAGTCATTGGGAAGTTGGTGAGAAACTGCACATAATGAAATTATCAAAATGAAAAAACAAGGAAAACAAAAATCCCGCAAAAATTCAAAAATCAAAGCATAAAAAAGGTGATATGACCAAAATTTATGTAGAGGGTCCCTATAAAAGTTTTGAAAAAATTATAGGGGAAGTTGTGGCCACAAAGCCTGCGAAAGTATCTAATACTTATCAATGAAATATAGTGGAAAATGATCTTTTAAAGTAGCCTTGTTTAGTTCTCTATAGTCAATGAAATATAGTTCTTTATATTCTCTAAAGCATCTAATACTTGATCAATGAAATATAGTAGAAAATCATCTTTTTAAAGTAGCCTTGTTTATTTCTCTATAGTCAATGCACACTCTCCACTTTCCATTATTCTTAGGAACAATCACTAAAGAAGAAACCCATTGGCTATTTGATATTGGGCAAATGAAATTCACATTAGGCAAATTTTGTAATCCCTCAACAATTTCCCTCAAATTGGGAATCATTCTTCTCTAAGGTTATCTTACTAGTTTGGATTTTTCTTAAATGTAAATATGATGCACACATGTATTTGGATCAATCCCCTTCATATCAATATATTCCCATGCATATGCTGAAGAGTGTTTTTGTAGCATTTTTACCAATTTTTTCTTTTGAAAAATTTCCAAGTTATTATTAATGTTTAATGTTTTACTTGGAAATTTTTCTACTAAAGAATTGCCAAACATTTCCATAGAATATAAATCTACTTTATATTGTTGAGATGAAAAATATTTGATTCTACATTTCTCTTGAAAACTTTGACCTTATTCACAATATGAAGAAGAGTCATTATCATTCATCAAATTTATCAATTGATCTTCTTCGTCAATTTGTGAAAGAGTTAATACAGGTTGAATATCCTCAAAGTCTTCATTATCATGATCATCAATCCAAAATTCACTTTCCATTTCAATTATTGTTTTAGTAGGAGGAGATAGTGTGCATTTCTTAGTGGAACTGCGATCTGAAATATAAATATCCCCAAAACTACAACTTATAAATGCATCAGTTGTAGCTAGCCAAGGTCTACCAAGGATCAATGGATGCCCTCGTAAATTATTCTTCGGATTTAAAATCATAAAGTCAACAGGATATTCCCATGAATCTAGAGATACTGGCACATTCTAATATACCATCAGGCATGATAACATATCTATCTACTAATTGCAATAAATTTTGGGTATATTGAAGATTATGAAGCTTCAATTGGTACATAGTGTTTTTTTATCATGATATTAATGGTTGCTTCTAAATCAATCAGAGTGTTTGGAATTACAATACCATTGATGTGAATTTTTACAATAGAGCTACCTGGATCTAAATATTTTTGAACTATTGGTTTCCCCATCATAATATCTACAATATTTCCTACCAATTGAATTTTTTTAATGTATTTTCTTTTTCTTCCTGGATTTTTAATGCATAACTCATTTATTGTTTTTGAAAATATGGGAATTTCCTTTATAGTTTTCTTTTTAATTCATCTAGCATATTGTAGATAGGTAAAATAATTTTCTTTTCTACTCCCTTATCAATTTGAAGCCTTTCAGGAAAATGAGGACTTTGTAAGGAAACCAAAAGGTTGTTCTACTAGAGGAATTGTAGTTGTTGTTTTTATTTTGTTTTCACCTAATTGTGTAGGAACATCTTCCTTTGGAGGAGTAATTTCTTGATCAATAGATGCCTCTTTTTCAAGAACTTTATCCTCCTTATATTCTTGGATGAAAATTGGTGGTGATTTATTTGCAAGAATCAACCAAATCTAAGTTGGACATCATTTATACCTAGAGGAGTTATCATAAAAGCTTGAAAAATTTGACCCGAAACATTATAGATGTGTTTTTGCAGGGTTTTATTATTTGGATTTTAGAGTGGTTGAGCAAGTAGTTGATTAGATTTTTGAGGAAATGGAGTGGATGTCAAGGGAAGTGGTTGACTTGTAGCCAATTTAGGTTGGAATTGTGGTTGAGTGGGATATGAAGTTGAGGAGGTTAATACTAAGTTTGGTACTAAGGGTATGGTTGTTGAAATTGAGGATTCCTACCATAATAATTTTTCCAAGCTTGTGGCCATGATGGATTTTTTGGTTAAGGCAACCATTTTTTCCAAGGCAAGATGTATTCCAATTTCTTTGTCATTGTGCATATGATTGATATTGTGCATTTGGGTCTTTGTTAAGGCTTCCAAGTTATTTTGGGAGAAACATAACAAAGTGATTCAACTTGACTTGTTCTAAATTCTTCTTGGAAAAAAACCTTAGGTCCAAGTATTGAAGGGCACTCCTTTGTATCATTATTTTATGCACATATAACACATTTTTCAACATTGTTAAGATGGAATTCTAGTAAATAATTCCTTTTCCTACATCTAGGATATAAAATAAATAATGCAACATTCTCAACTTTTTTCTTGTTTTGTATCCTTAGAGTATCTAGTTGTTCACTAATATTTCCAAGGATATCAATTTTAAAGTTGTCAAGAAAATTTTCTAATTCTACTCTACATATTGTTCTAAATGCAAACTTACTTACCCTTGACATGATTGGATCTCTTGGGTTATTACCATATTTTTCCTTTGCTCTTGCAATGTGTTTGCACAATTCACAAGTTTCTTTGAATGACAATTGAGAGGCATCCCCCTTGCCCATTAAATAGAGAAGATAAATCCATTCATCCCTTATGGTTTTTAACAAGAGATTATTTAATGTGTTCTCATATAAATTATGCAATTTAACCCTTTTAAAATCGTAGGAAAATATTTCCACTAAATGTTCAAGGTTTTCATTATTCTTTTGAACCACATTTAAGACTCCATACTTTAGGTGACGGTGTATGCAATAATATTTATATTTTTCTAGGAATATTCTTTTCATATCATCCCATGTTCTAATAGAATGTGTTCCTAGACCAATGAAACACCTAAGGGCTCAATCGTTTAGAATAGCAGGGAATAATTTCAATTTTTGAGTATCGAGTAGATAATCATGTGTTATACACAATATCTCAAACTCAAAAAGAAATGTTTCTGGATCCTCAGTTCTTAACCCATGAAAATTATGAAGGATAGATGGTGAGATCCTTTTCATGGTAGCATTGGTAATTGTATCTAAGATGGGGAATCCAAAAGGGTCCTCTTAATTAAAATCTCTATCATCTCCTCTTCCACCTCTACCACCTTGACCTCCTATATTACCTCCTCTACCTCTTCCTCCACCAATCATTGGTGCTTCCTCTCCATTTTTTACTTATACTTCTCCCTCTCATGCTATTGTAGATTAATCAAAGCTAATATAAGGTTCAATAATAGAGTTTTCTACTTCTTCTTCCTCTAGTTCTTCTACTAATTTTATTTTAGAAAATTTTTCCTCTTCCACTTCTTTCTCTTCACTAGCTACTTCTAACTCTTGTCCTAAGATTTCTTCATCTATTGAAGAAATAAATATGACCCCTTAAATATGAGATGCATGTTCTTCAATTACAACTTTTGTAGATGAGGTTGGTGAATCCCTAGGATGAATTTCAGATCTATGTACTTCAAGGAGTCTATGTCTACCTGCTATGGATGTAATCCAAGTAACAGTGGATGGTGTGGCACTATGTGATTTAATGGGGGTGGTTGGTGATGTTGGTATTGAACTACATACTCTATCTCTACTTACAAATACTCTCCTATGATTTCATTCTCTATAAATGCATCCTAAATTATTTTAATACAATTTTAACTATGCATTTAGAAAATAAATACCTATAATATGATATGCAAGTCGAAACCAAAAATAAAGTCCTATATACACTTCCTCGACAATGCCGAAAAAAATGTTAGGTAATTTAATTGTTGGTTAAATTACATCATTCAATTTTCAAACCTGGGGTTCGTATCCTTGTGAAGTGTATGCAGATTACATACGATAGGAGATTTACTTTTGATTAAGGATTTAAATCTAAGAGAAAATTGCAAATTTCAATACTAAGCCTTATCAAGTTACTGATGCAGCGTGGTTGCAAATATCAGAATAAAAGCACAAAACTTTCATTTTTATGGGGCCACAACACGCTGGCCAATTATTGTCAAGCGAAATTTCGCAACTTTTAAAACTTACCTCCCGCAGATTCACCACTTAACAATTTTCACGATATTGCAATGTCATGATTTCGCAATTCGCAACAAACCGGGTATCGCTTGTTGCAATTATTAATTTTTAGCATTAACCATGCCCTTACACGATATCTGATATGTGATATGCTCACATCACATTGCAACTGACATAACTTATTGGAACTTAACACCTTACTGCACAACAAAGAAAATAGCTTACCATGCGATGTCTTAAACACAAACCACAAAAATATGTGATGTGTGAATTTTCGATTTCCTCCCCACCGTTAATCTATGCCCATATCTAATGATCCTTACTGCTCCCTTACTACTCTGCTGCACATCGAAATTCAAACAAATTATTACGTAAATCCTAAACGCATAACTCAAAATTCTGTGATGCGCGATGCCAATGTACGAACCTTCTAAGTTTAAATGAATCAACGACTTCACATAAGTCTTTTCACACAGAACTCTGATGTGACTTTACTTGTTCGCATCGCCAATCGACTTCTTTGAATACACTATGCGAAAATGTGATATTCAACTCATAGAGAAATAAAAACAATAATTAACATAGACAGGAGAATTAAAACACACCAACACTTGGAATTTATCATAAAGGTAAATACATAGAGTCGAAGCCTTCGATGGCTAGATTTTATGTTCAATGAATTCTCCTCTATGTCTCTCCTCAATCACACATTTCGCACACTTCTATCCAACTTCACTTTGTATATCCTCACACCTATTTTCGCTATCACTAATTGAAAGCGATTTGTCATTTATTAGCTTTTAAACAAACTCTAGCCTATCCTCAATCTAATCTATTTGGATAAATATCCTCGCAGGGAGAACTGAAGTGCTATTTTTATTCCTATTTAATATAGGAAATCAAGCAAACTAACTTCTCATAATTAAAGCTAACTAAAATATTAATGATCAACTTTTCCCACTTCTTGTTAGCCTCAACATGTGAACACATAATACATTGCTAGCTAATTTCCAGATGCTCCTATATCAGACTCCCAGGGAAGAAATGATTGATCCATCAATGTTTCCAGATCTGCATTAAACTTTTGTAACTGTACAGCTGTCATCCAACTGGCATCTTCCACTGGTTGTCCTTTCCATTTGATTAGATACTGATAATAGGTCCGTCCCCTGGTCTTCTTTGTTACTCTTCTCTCCAGAATGGCTTCCATTTTTTTCTTTGTTGTTTTTGGCATCTGTTCCTTCTAATTCAAAGTCTGATCCTCCTCTTCTGTAGGTTCTTCTCGTAGTTATTCCTTCGTTCCTTTGTATAGGTACAAATCTGCAACATTAAAGATGGGTGATATCCCAACTCATCCTGGTAACTCAATCTCATATGCATTTGAGGAAAACTTCCTCAAAATTCTACATGGCCCTACCTTTTTCATTTTCAGTTTGTTATAGGTCCCAACTGGAAACCTTTCCTTCCTTAGATAAATCATGACTAAATAATCTTCTTGAAACTCTCTTTCAGGTCTCTTTATATAAGCTCTTTGTTTATAATTTTGGGTGTTTTTCTGTAAGCAATGCTTGACATCTTCTTGCAACTTCTACATCTATTCTACAAATTCTTCATCCTTTGCACTCCTTGTCTCTTGTTTTCTCAAACCTATAAGTTCATACACACCTCTTGGATGAATTCCAAAAACAATCTGAAACGGACTCATCCCAGTACTCTGGTTAGGAGTATCATTATAGGCAAATTCAACTTGAGCAAGTGCTAAATCCCATTGCTTTGGATTTTTGCAAACCAAACTCCTTAATATGTTTCCTAAGCTCCTATTCACCACTTCAGTTTTTCCATCTGTCTGATGATGATAGGCTAAACTAAAACTGAGGTTTATACCTAGCTTCTTCCATAGAGTCCTCTAGAAGTGTCCTACGAACTTTGTATCTCTGTCTGAAATAATACTCACAGGCAGTCCATGTAATCTTATAACTTTAGAGAAAAGCAAATTAGCAATGTGAGTTGCATCACTAGTTTTATTACAAGCAATAAAATGTGACGTTTTAGAAAACCTATCTACAACAACATAAATAGAATCATGTCCTCTTTGAGTCTTTGGCGAACCTAAAAAAAATCCATTCTGACAACATCCCAAGGTCTATTGGGTATTGGAAATGGCTGATATAACCCAGTTTTTTGGCTTCTTCCTTTGGCATGTTGACAAATCCTGCACTTCTCAACAAAATTTTTGATATCACTTTTTATTTTTGGCCAATAATAAAAATCACTTACTTGAGAAAATGTTTTATCCTGTCCAAAGTGCCCACACAGTCCTGCACTATGTTTCTCCTTAATCATATTTCCCTCGTGGAACACTTAGGCATACACACTTCATTATTCTTAAACAAAAATCCTCCTTGAATCAGGTATTCCATCCACTGGCTTCTATTATGAATCACAAGATTTTTAACAACTGCATATATTTATTTTAAATCCGGGTCTTCCTTATACATATCAATCATTTCTTCAAAACCCAAAATTCCAATCTTCAATTCCTGCATAATCAAATTTACTCTACTCTAAGCATAAGTCGTTTTGTTTAACTTACCACTTGTATGTTTGATTACAAAGGTAAAACTTTGAAAAAACTCCACCCACTTAGCATGATTTTGGGTCAACTTCATATGATTTTTTATAAACTGCAATGCATGGTTATCTGAATACAACACAAATTCTTTGGGCAACAAATAATGCCTCCATTTCTTCAAAGCCTACACAATAGCATAGAAATACTTATCATAGGATGAATAATTCCTCTTGGCCTCATTTAACTTTTCACTGAAATAAGCTATCGGTCTATCTGCTCTTGACTCAAGATAGCTCCAATTGCTATCCCACTAGCATCAATTTCAACTTGGAATATTTTATCAAAATTTGGCAAGGCCAAAACAGGTCTTTCAGTGATCTTCTTTTTCAACAACTTGAAATTCTGATCTGTTGCTTCTATCCACTTAAATGCAGGTTTCTCTCCTTTATTGTTTTAATTATTGGTGCACAGATCTGACTAAAACCTTTTATAAAATTTCTGTAAAAACTTGCAAGACCATGAAAAATCCTCACCTCAAATACACTTCTCAGAGTTGTCCAATCCAGTATTACCTGGATCTTTTCTAGGTCCATCTTCAAGCCTTATTCTAAGACTATAAATCCCAAATAAATTAGTTCCTTCTTCATGAAACTACACTTCTTCAAATTTATAAGCAGTTTCTCCTTTTGCAAAGTATTTAACACCAGCTTGACATGCTCCAAATGCTCTTCCTTACTCTGAATAAAAATCAGAATGTCATCAAGATAGACTATCACAAAGTTTCCTACATACTCTTTCAAGACCTCATTCATTAGTCTCATAAATGTTCTTGGTGCATTAGTGATCCCAAAAGGCATCAGTAACCACTCATACAACCCACTGTTAGTCTTAAATGCAGTCTTCCATTCATATCCTTCTCTCATCCTTATTTGATGGTATCCACTCTTCAGATCTATCTTAGTAAAATACTTTGACCCACTTAAACAATCCATCAAATCATCTATGCGTGACAATGGAAATATATACCTGATAGCGATCTTATTTATGGCTCTGGAATCAGTACACATGCACCACTCTCCTCCTTTCTTTAAACTAAGTATGGTTGGTACTACACATGGACTAAGGATTTCTTTGATCAATCCTTTATCTAACAACTCCTGTACTTGTCTTCCAACTTCCTCATTCTCCCGAGGGGTCATTCTATATGCTGATTTGTTTGGTAAACTTGCACCAGGTATTGAATCTATGTATGAATGATACTCTGACTGGTGGAAATTTACTTTGTAATTCATCAACAACTATATCAGCATATTCATCTAACAGATTTTTAATTTCCACGAGTAGATTGTCTAAATTTGTAGAAGTCAAAATTACCTTGGGTTTACGCACAATAACAATATGCTTTTCTTTTTCCTTCTTGACTCCTTGCAGAAATTCCTTTCCACTAATCAACATAACATTATTCCCAGCTGCTCCTTTATCTGCTTCATCCTTCAAAGGTAGAAATGTGTGCTTATTTCCATCCTTCTCTATGGTATAAGTATGAATTTTTCCATCATGAATGAATTTCTCAACCATCTATGTGGAAACAAGATGATCAATGCTTCCACTGTCAATCACAACTTTGCGGCACTTATCTTTAGACTTTCATACAGTCTTGAATAAGCTCTTCCTTTGAGATGGCTCATTTTCTTCCTTCTTTGCTTTAAGTAATACTCTTTTGAGTAATAAAGACTCTCCTGCCTCAGGTGGTTCTTCTTTTTCCGTGACTTGAGGATTCTCTTCCTTTGCTTCAGATACATTCAGATTTCACTTATTTGTTGGTTTGTTATGAGGATAGTCCCATGATACGTGTCCCCATTCTCCACATGTGTAACACTGAATTTCTCTTCCTCAGACTCTACCTCTAGGTGCAAATATTCCTCTACCAAAGTCTCCTCTTTGTGGTGGTCTACTACACGAACCTCCTGCTTCATTCTGAGAGCGCTGAAATATTTGTTTGAAATTTATTCTTCCTCTTGCTGGACCTTTACCTCTATTCTTCTGACTTTGTTTCCTCAACATTTTCTTCTCTGCCTTCAAAGCTGCTTGATAGGCATCCTCAATTTTATTCAGACTCAATAAAATTATTTCATCCTGTATATCATACCTTAAACCATTTAGGTATCTAGATACTTTCTCCATATCATCTTCAGCATGTGTTGCTCTAATACTCAGCTTGTAAAAATCCTCTATATACTCTATTAGCCATCCATAATTTTTTCATATACTATGATGGCTAAAACAGGTCTATTAGTCTTCAAGGAACAAATTTGGAGCAAATATGTGACTTCTTGAAGCCTTGCTGTGTCCATTTGTCCAAGAAATCCATTCCATTGATGATCTTCCTTCAAAAATCCTCAAAGAAGCCCTGCTGTTATAAAAGTGACTGTGTTCAAACCCATTTTTCCATCATTTTCTCCTTTAATAAACCCCTCTGCAAAAATTCCCCACTTTCCTCATTTTACCCTTTACTTCCTCAAAAATCCCCTTTCAAACCATGTGAATCCCCTTTATTTGGTTTAAAAGCACCTTTTTCATCCTACCGGAACCTCAAAAAAGGCTTAAAAAACCCATGTTTTAGCCTATTCCGACATTTTTCAAACATAAGGCCTTAAGCGCTCTGTGCCTAAGCCCTTAGCCCCTTTTCCTCCCATAATAATGAGGCTTGAGACCGTCGGCTAAGGGTCTTAAGCCCCCATCGCAATCGCACTTCGGCATTTTCCAATTCTTCGTGCTTTTTCCTTTTTCTCCGCTAATTTACGAAATACCGATGTAATCTACCACTTTAAATCTGAGCCGTCGATCTCATTCCGATTCGATGGCCCTCACTCCATCGGAAATCTCCTTTTCCTTGTCCCTAGACCCTCTGCCTTGCCGATGGCCGAAATCCCAATTCAATCTCTACTGTCCATTCCCCAAAGATCCGACGGTCGTCAGCGCATCGCAAGTCCCCTACCGATGATCCCCCTCCGATGGATCTCCCCCGCCGATTAAATATCGACCGTCGATCTCCCTTAGATCAAACGGTCCGTGCTTAATCGCATTGGCACATCCCATTGCCGCATCGGCACATTGCTCCATCGCTCCATCGCTCATCGGCCATCGCAACTTCCAAACCTTCCTTCCCAGACCCTCTGCCCCGCCAATGGACGAAATCCTGATTCAATCTCTGCCATCCGTTCCCCAAAGATCCGAAAACCATCGGCACATCGCGACTCCCCTGCCGATGACCCCCCCTCCGATGGATCTCCCTCGTAGATTAAATCCTGACCGTCGATCTCCCTTAGATCGGACGGTCCGTGCTTAATTGCATCGGCACATCCCATCGCTCCATCGCCGCATCAACACATCGCTCCATCGCTCCATTGCTCGATCGCTTCATCGCTCATCGGCCATTGCAACTTCCAAACACTCCTTCCTAGACTCTTACCTCTGCCGATTGTCGATCCGCCAAGGAAATATCCACCGTCCAATCTTGATCCCGATCCAACGGCTCAGGATCTCTGCAGAGGCACCCAGCCTATAGATTTGTCCATACCTCAAGTGCCCCCGGAATACTCTTTTTCCTTTCATTTTCCATTATAACCATGTTGGTCCCACCCAACCATGCTAGCGCCTTTCATTTTGTTTCCTCACGATCTCCACCGTTGATCTATCTTCCCCCCTAGATCCAACGGCCCAAAAGCACTTTCACTTCCTCCCACTTTCGCCTTTCTTTCCCTTTATATATTCGCCCATACATGGATTATTACACTTTAGCACTACAAACCCATGGTGCATATTGTTTACCCAGCCTCAAGCCTTCTCGCTACGCAAAAAATTAGCCCACGTCACCCTGGCCCCACCATATGTTTCTCCCGCACGTCTTTGCTATTTTTCACGCTCGCTTACAGCTGTAGATCTGGCCCCCCCAGATCGGACGGTCTAAAACCATTTTCGCGTTCATTTCACAAATAAATTTGATTTCCCATTTTGAATGCAAAATGGGTGGTTTTCAGGAGCATACGTGTTAGCCGTTAACATGTATCGCGTTCCCCTTTCTCATTACCATTTACCACCTTTTCCCCGCACGAATACCACCTCTAGTATTCCCAAAACCGCTTTTCAGCTCTTCACTCCAGTGAAAATTTTAAACCATCCACCTGCATTCCACCTCCTCTGCACTACTCTTTTGCCTCCGCCAAAGCCCTCTGAAGCAGTTTAAACACAAAAAATGCAGGATTTTATAACTAGTTTGTTTATGCTGCAGGTTTAATGGTGGTTAAGTTGTAAAGCCATCCCACAGCAAAAATCCAGTTGCAGGGCCGAGGGTGATGATCCTATATGGCCTAACTAAATGCAGAATAGGGACAAATGAAGGTGATTTCCACGTTTTAGGCGATAAATCATGATATCGACTTTCAATCAAACCCTCCGACACAACCACCTATACACAAAGGAAAACTAAGAAGATCAATGAAATTTAAAGGTTAAAGCATAAATCTGAAGATCAAAGGCCTAACCAAAAAGTTAAGGATAAAGACAAAAACACAATTTAAAGCTAAATATCAGTGTTTAAAGAGATAAATTCAAAGAAAAATCAACAAGAAATGACTTCAGAACACCAGATCATCAAAGTATTTATTTCTCCAAAGGACCAAAAGGACACTTGCGGTCTACTTTTCCTCTCAAAGACACCGTGACAGCCATCTTGATGGCAAAAAATCTTTAAACTGTCAGAACAGTTATTACACAGTCATGGGGCTACAAAACCCAAAAAATGATAGTTTACTTTTCATAAAGGTCAAACAAAGTACTTCATGCCATGGTTTGCTTCAAAGAACACATTTCAGAGTTATTACCAGCCTACTAGATATGCATAAAAACATGAAAAACTACTAAAGTGGTACAATTAGTTATTGCTATGATTATTAAGCAGAATGGGCATTCGAACACCTCTCCCACTCTGTCTTAATTCATATTTATTACCATTTCTATAGCACTCTTGCTTTTTCACCTATAAGTATTCACAGAAAAATCATTGTAAAGGGTTGGGAAATTGTCAATAGTTTGAACTGTTATTGAGTAACGTTGCGGAGTAGTTGTAAGATAGTAGGCTGGGAAGAAAAGCATTGGACTATAAAAGCTATTGGACTCAAAGTATGTAACTGGTTTTGCACATCAATAGACAAGCAGATTCACTGGATCCTAATCTAAATCATTGGTGATGTTATTCTCACTATAACTGTTATTTTCCTTATGTTTCCACTGTGTTCATATTCTTTGATAAAGAACAACAAATATAGAGTAGGATATACTGCAAATTACCCCATCTCTCACTGAAAATATTTATCTTTATGTTTTCTTCTAAATGTGTATTTAGGAATGATTTCAATAGAGTATAACCAGTCAAGAAATGTTGGTGAGCCCATATCTTGCTGAGTAGAACTTGAGATGTTGTTCTTAAATGATATTTTCACTGCATGCTAAGTAGAGCCTTAATCAAGGAATTTTATGGTTAGCCATTTCCCTTGTTTAATCTTAAACATATGTTTTGAGGATTTCCCTTAAAAGTGTGTCAAAGAAAGATAGGTTAAAAGTCCTTACTTGATCTTAGGCTACTTTTATGTTTATCTTATATGTTTTCCTTTGAGTGCATGTCAAAAGGAGGATAGGCTAAAAGTCCTTACCTGATCTTAGAATGCCCTATGTTTTCTTACATGTTTGTTCCTTTCTCATCATTTCTGAATGTTCCATACCATCAATTCAACTTAAAAGATCTTTTGATATAGATGACTTGCCCTTTGAAAACCCTTGAATAGTTGTTGTGCAAATAAACCCTTTTATGACTCCATATCCCAATGGTTTAGCACTGTTTTTTACTTATCTTCCCATGCTGAAACATCCTTCCACTTACTTCCTCCTTCACTTCACATGACCTTCTCTTTAATTATCCCCAACCAACAAACAAACAAACAAACCCCTTGTGCTGCATAACTAGCCTAATATCACATCATAAGCCTTAAAGACATATCCTTTGAAAACACATATAGAGAGATCCCTCTCTGAATCCAGGAGGGCTAGATCCTAGGATTCCAAAGTGGTTCTGATGTTGCCTTGTCATTTAGTATTCCAATCTACTAAATCACAGGACCCCAACATACTCTTTGACAATCATTCATTTCTTTCTCAAATTATGCAACTGTTTGAAAAGATTCAGTTGATAGTCTTTTGGAATAAAAATTTTCTTCAATTTACTTACAATTTTTTCCCATTGATTGACATTAGGATTTCCCTTTCTAATATTGGATTTCTGTAGTTCATCCCATCAGATAGATGCATGGCCCTTCAACTTGGTAGCAGCAAAATTTACCTTCTTCTTACCTTCAACCTCTTCTAAGTCGAAATACTTATCCACTGAACTGATCCAATCTATCATCTCGTCCACATTAAGGTTCCCCTCATACGAAGGAATCTCCATTCTTGGTTTTCCACTAACCTTTGCTAATATCTTGAAAACTTTAGCTTCCTCGCTTTCTTCTTCTTGTTCTTCTTCAGAAGATTCTTTTGTTGCGATGACATCTCCTTCATCAGGTGCTCTCTTCTGAGAAGTCTCTATTGTCTATATTCTTGCACGAAGGTGTCGAATCTCTTCGAGCAAACCTGCATTTGTTGTAAGTCTTCCCTGACCCATGCCATCTCCTCTCCTGGGCGGCATATTTGCTACAATCCTTGAGAATAGAACTCAACTTCGGCTCTGATACCAAATTATGCAGTGTGGCTGCAAATATCAGCATAAACGCGTGAAAATTTGGTTTTTATGGGCCCAAAACATGGTGGCAAATTATAGTCAAGCGCAACTTCGCAACTTTTAAAACTTACCTCCCGCAGATTCACCACTTAACAATTTTCGCGATATTACGATGTCGTGATTTCGCAATTCACAGCGAACTGGATATCACTTGTCGCAACTCTTAATTCTTAGCCTTAATCGTGCCCTTATACCATGCGATATGCAATATGCTCGCATCACATCGCAACTTACATAACTTATCAGAACTTAACACCTTACCACACCGCAAAGAAAATATCTTACCATGCGATGTCTTAAACACAAACCACAAAAATCTGCAATGTGCGAATTTGTGATTTCCTCCCCACTGTTGATCTATGCCCAGATCTAATGTTCCTTACTACTCCCTTATTCCTCCGCTTCGCATCGCAATTCAAACAAATGATTGCGTAAAGCCTTAACGCATAACTCAAAATTCTGTGATGCACGATGCCGATGTACGAACCTTCTAATTTTAAACGAATCAACGATTTTACATAAGTCTTTTCACACAGAACTCCACCATGTATTTGCTTGTTTGCATCTCCAATCAACTTCTTTGAATACGTTGTGTGAAAATGTGATATTCAACTCACGGAGAAATAAAAACAATAATTAACACAGACAGGAGAATTAAAACACACCAACACTTGGAATTTATCAGAAAGGTAAATGCACAGAGTCGAGCCCTTCGATGGCTGGATTTTACATTCAATGACTTCTCCTCTCTGTCTCTCCTCTATCACACTGCTCGCACACTTCTATCCAAATTCACTCTGTCTATCCTCACACCTATTTAAGCTATCACTAACTGAGAGCGGTTTGTCATTTATTAGATTTTAAACGAACTCTATCCTATCCTCAATCTAATCTGTTGAGATTCAACAAGATGATGAGCTTAGTGAAAAGAGTCGCCTTCACTAAGTGGGCCCGAAGGCTATTTTTGGGGCAAAGTTTATTTTTAGACATGTCGATCATATTCTATGAGTTGCAGGATGCTATTTGTGGATGGTTGGTCAAGTTGGAAAAATAGATGGACTTCTATTTTTAGACATATTGGGCGAAATCTATTTTTATATTGCCAGTCTAAAAATAGATATGTCGAATATTATTAGCTCTTAATAATATTTGGACTCTAAACATTATCTTATTCTCTTGGAGCACTTCAGTTAAGTGCACAGATGTGGCACGACAGCTGACAGAAGGAATTATGCTAGTCCTGAGGGTTTACTGGAGCTAATGCATGAGGACTTCAGTTAGAACTCATGTGATAGAGTTTGGTGGAGTTATAGAGGTAGTTGGTGGAGTTGTATTCAGTTTAACTCAGTTAGACTCAGTTGAGCTAGTTGTATCTGAATAGCGGTTAGTACTTCATTGAGTGGTGTAAATTAATTCACAAATAATAACTCATTCATCAACTGAACAAATACATCAGTTAACTACAGTGCATGTTAGTTCCAGTAGAGACCAGTGGAGAGATAGGTGAAAGGGCAAGATAGACTATCAGTTGTGACTATAGTGATGCATTGATTGCATCCAACACTCAGTGGAGATGCCAATGAGGATTGCGCAGTGCAAGCCAGGTGGATTCGAGTTCATTCAGAGCCATTCTTTAGTAGGGATTGCGCAATAGAGGAAGGATATCAAGTGGCAGAGATCGATGCATGGATTTGCTAGATCGGACCTGATTAGTGTGTAGCGATTGTATTGTACTGAGAGCTTGACATGTTCAGCTTTATATGAGAATTGTTAGATGATCTCTATGAAATATATTATATATAGATAGTTGGGGTTTTTAGCTTCAGGATTTCCCATTAAATCACTGTTTTAATGTGTGTGAATTTTTATGGTTTCATGTGTGCATTGTGATCTTGTTTATTTCCGCTGTGATGATCAATGGTGGAATAGATTCTGTATTGTGCATGAAGTCAAATAGTGTGTGATTAGGACAATCTTGGATATATAACGCATTAGTTATATAATTTATACATGGTATTAGAGAAGTTGATCATTAGAGCAGATTGCAATTATTGAAGCAGTTGAGTTTTGTGCTGGTGGAATTCGAATTTGCTACAGTGTTTTCTTGGTGTCGAAGTTGAGCATTCATTGAAATTTCTTTCAACGGATTGCGATTGGAGTATGCCCTTGAGGGTAGCTCAAATTATATTGCATGGAAGGACAAGATGGAGGCAGTGTTGGATGATAATGGGTTGAAGGAGTTCATAGATGCAGAAATTCCAAAACCTGCTTCTAGCGATGCAGCCACACTTGATGCATGGCAAAAGAAGACAGAAAAATGTCGAAGGATTCTATTGGAAGGTGTGAAGGATCACATAGTGTCTAGCCTTCATGGTAAAGCTTCTCCATTTTTGATGTGGAAAGCTTTGACAGACTTGTTCCAAAGCAGAAGTGACCAACAGAATTTGGTGCTTAAAGACAAGCTCAGGAAAATAATAATGGAGAAGGGCGAGAGTATACCAAAGTACCTCACAAAGTTTTTTTAGTGCAGGGATGAGGTGGGAAGTGTGGGGGTTACTGTAGATGAAGAGGACTTGGTGAGCTTGGATCTTCTTGGAATTTCAAAGAGTTGGCATTCCTATGAGGACTCTGTCAATGGTTGGGAGAAACTGCCAGGATGGGAGCGACTTTGGTCAGATCTTGTGCAGGAGGAGATAAGGCGGGGTACCAAGGATGAATCTTCATCAAAGAATGAAGATGAAAAAAATTGCACTTTGGCTACCAAAGCAAGGAAAGGGAAGGGAAAGAAAAATCTTTCTCAATCCGGTGCGAAAGGTAAGAAGCAAGACTTGTCTAAGGTGAAGTGCTTTCACTATCACCAACATGGACATTACGCCACTAATTGTCCACAGAAGAAGAAAAATAAGCAGGCTGTTGGATCTGCAGCTGGAGAGGCCTTAGCCTCGCAGTTTGAGCTGGATTTTTCGCTTATCGCATGCTTGATCTCAAGTGTGATGGGATCAGTGTGGTTTCTTGACAGTGGTGTGTCTTTCCACATGACCGGAGACAAAGATTTGTTCAATGATCTAGATGAGAAGGATCTTTGAGTGCACATCGAGATGGGCGATGATGGTAGATACAATGCAACTGGTATCGGGACCATTTCCTTTGAGAGGGAGTCTATTAAACCTTTCATATTGAAGGATGTCATGCATGTTCTAGGATTGAAGAAGAATCTGATCTCTGTGGCTATGTTGGAAGACAAGGGATATGATGTTGTCTTTAGCGATGGAAAGGATTTCCTGCGCAGTAAGGCAATTGGTGAAACCCAGAGGATAGGGGTCCGAGTTAAAAACCTTTATCAATTGTAGGTATATGGCTGCGCAGTAATGGCAGGCAAAGCAAAAGTAGTGGTGAGTCGGGATGAGGGCGAATTGTGACACAGGAGATTGGGCCATCTTCACCACGGTGCTTTGAAAATTTTGCAGCAGATTTCTACCAGGCTTCCCAAGGGTACACTTGCACAGTCAGATCAGTGAAAGGGATGTACTTTGGGAAAATTTGTGAAAGCCACCTTTCATGAGAAGGATAGTCGCGCCATGACAATCCTTGAGAGAATTCGCACAGACGTGTGTGGACCTTTCTCAGTAGCTTCGACAACAAAGCACAGGTGTTATGTGATATTTGTTGATGAATTTTCTCGTAAGTGTTGGATCTTCTTCATGCAGAAGAAGAGCGAGACATACTCAAAGTTTTGTGAGTTCAAGGCACTGGTTGAGAAAGAGTCGGGGAAGTAGGTGAAGGCTCTAAGGAGTGATAATAGTGGTGAATTCATCTCTGGTGAATTCAAATACTTTTGCAACACAGAATGAATTCGAAGAGAGCTCATAGTGCCTCATAACCCACAGCAAAATGGGGTCACAGAGCGAAAGAACAGAACGATCGTGGGTGCTACACGGGAGATGTTGCATGATTAGGGCCTTCCCATACACTTGTGGGCATAAGCATGCAACACTACGGTTCTCTTCAAAGTGTTGTCTCATGAAATTTTTAGCATGATGCAGAAGGCATTTTATTAAGAAGCACAATCTTCTCATTTGAAGATTTTGGCTCCTATTTACAACAACATAGCGGGTGAAGAAGCTAGGTCTGGTATATAAGGATTGGGATATTTAACAAATTTTGCAGAAACACACCAACTTCCTGTCTTCTCCTTTCCCAAGGACGTTGGAGGCAGCTGTGTACAGCAGGGATATCATTCTGCAGCCATGATGTGGCAGAGGGCTACACTTGGATGCGGATGAGGCTGCAGGTCCCTAGGGATGACCTCGGGATGTGGATCAGCCAACCACCATAATGAGTTATTACCCCTGCCACAAGTAAACATCAAAGGGGCGGAAGGCGCCTCTGACCCCGGCGGCGGATCATCAAGATGCAGAGAAGGTTGTAGGAGCACCTACATCAGCGCAGATGAAGAATGATACAGTAGATATACTTTAGATACATGGCTCAGATGACCACAGTGTCTGTGAGCACTCTCACACAGAAGCCTGCCGGACCCTGCATGGGTAGATGCCATGGTGGAAGAGTATGATTCGATTGTCAGAAACAGTGCATGGGAGATTGTCCCAAGGCCGGAAGGGAAATCAGTGGTAGGTTCGAGATGGATCTACAAAGTGAAGCAAGCAACTGATGGGAGCGTCGAGAAGTAAAAGGAAAGATTTGTTTCTCGGGGCTTCTCACATATTGAGGGGATCGGCCCTTGTTCTGCACAGCCAGCAGGTATTCTGCTCCCAGAAGCTATCCTTATTTGTCTCAGAAACACTGGATGGGTTGCTTGTTCAGCAGTGGATGTGAAGAACATGTTAATAATTCAATGGGAGGTGTGCCTGGGAAATGGCTTGGGGATTCGAAATCTTCGTAGGTAGCATGTGTCTGAGCTCAGGCAGCGTATGGGATGAAAACAGCACCTCCTTGGCATTTCTGGATGGGCAGTGCTGCTGGACTGGGTTTAAGGTGGCCGCAGATCTCTTCTTGCAAGAGAGAGATTGCGGTTGGGGGTGAGATTCAACGTCATTGTACTATGAATTATTTAGTCTGCTGTGTTGACATTTCTTCATTACTCATAAGAGCGGAGGTGTACAAAGGTTCAGGAGAGATGGACAGGCCTCCTTGTCACCTGTCGGATTGGAAATTTGGAAGCGGAAGGGTGGACTATTTGTGTCTCAAGGAAATTATGCCCAGGAGATACTGGAGAAGTTCACCATGCAAGGCTGCAAGCCTATCGACACTCATCTTCCTGGTGGTTGGAGGAAAGAGGATGCTACATCAACAAAGGTAGTGGATGCCACTGTTTATCCACAATTGATTGGTTTGCTCATGTATTTGGTCAATACATGACCGGACATATGCTACACTATTAACCAACTTTCACAAGCTATGGTTAAGCCTACCAAGCTCTTTTGGAAGGTAGGCAAGCATTTCCTAAGATATCTCAGGGGCACATCTAGATATGGACTGTGGTACAGAAAGTCGGATGAGGTGAAGCTGCATGGCTTCACGGATGCAGATTGGGCAGGGAGCCCAACAGACAGAAAGATCACATCTGGAGGGATTTTTAGTATTGGGTCTACAACAGTTTCTTGGTACAGTAGGAAACAGAGATCCGTGGCACTCAGTTCAGCAAAGGCCGAGTACATGGCAGCAATTTTGGCTACATGCGAGGCTATATGGATGAGGAAGATCCTGGTCTGGTTGTTCGGTTCACACTTAGATCCTACTGTGATATATTGTGATAATCAGAGTTGAATTAAAATCTTAGTTAATCCAGTATTTCATGATAGACCTAAACATATTTACATCCAGTACCATCATATCAGAGATTGTGTGCAGCAGAAGATCATGTTAATATCTTACATTCCTACAGAGGATCAGGATGCTGATTTTCTAACGAAGGCACTCACTAGGAGAAAATTCGAATACCATAGAGATAGGATCGGGGTGGCAGATAATCCCTATCTTGTTGAGAGGGAGTGTTGAGATTCAACAAGATGATGAGCTTAGTGAAAAGAGTCGCCTTCACTAAGTGGGCCCGCAGGCTATTTTTGGCGCAAAGTCTATTTTAAGACTATGTATATTTTTAGACATGTCGATCATATTATATGAGTTTCAGGATGCTATTTGTGGATGGTTGGTCAAGTTGAAAAAATAGATGGGCTTCTATTTTTAGACATATTGGGCAGAATCTATTTTTAGATTGCCAGTCTAAAAATAGATATGTCGAATATTATTAGCTCTTAATAATATTTGGACTCTAAACATTATCTTATTCTCTTGGAGCACTTCAGTTAAGTGCACAAATGTGGCACATCAGCTGAAAGAAGGAATTACACTATTCCTAAGGGTTTACTGGAGCTAATGCATGAGGAATTCAGTTAGAACTCATGTGACAGAGTTTGGTGGAGTTATAGAGGTTGTTGGTGGAGTTGTATTCAGTTTAACTCAATTAGACTCAGTTGAGCTAGTTGTATCTAGTCTGACTGATTGATACACTAGTGAGAGTGGTGTGAATTAATTAGTTAATTAATTCACTAAATAATAACTCATTCATCAACTGAAGAATACATCAGTTAACTATAGTGCATGGACAGTTCAGTGGAGACCAGTGGAGAGGTAGGTGAAAGAGCAAGTGTTACTATCAGTTGTGACTATAGTGATGCATTGATTTCATCCAAAACTCAGTGGAGATGCCAATGAGTATTGCGCAGTGCAAGCCAAGTGGATTTGAGTTCATTCAAAGCCATTCTTTAACAGGGATTTCACAATAGAGGCAGGCTAGTAGGTGGCAGAGATCGGTGCATGGATTTGCTAGGTCGGACCTAATTATTGTGTAGCGATTGTATTGTACTGAGAGCTTGACATGTTCAGATTTGTATGAGGATTGTTACATGATCTCTATGACATATATTATATACAAATATTTGGGGTTTTTAGCTTCAGGCTTTCCCGTTAAATCACTGTGTTAATGTGTGTGAATTTTTATGGTTTCATGTGTGCATTGTGATCTTGTTTATTTCTGCATGTGATGATCAATGGTGGAATAGATTCTGTATTGTGCATGAAGTCAAAAAGTGTGTGATCAGGAGAATCTTGGATATATAACACATTAGTTATATAATTTCTACATAATCTATTTGGATAAATCTCCTCGCAGGGAGAACTAAAGTTCTATTTTTATTTCTATTTAATCTAGGAAATCAAACAAACTAAGTTCTCATAATTAAATCTAAATAAAATATTAAAGATCAACTTTTCCCACTTTTTGTTAGCCACAACATGTGAGCACATAATCACATTGTTGGCTAATTTCCGAATGCTCCTGCATCAGTTACACACATGTTCTCTTATTAAGATTAATTTCAAAATTGACTTAAACTAGGATTAAAGAAATCAAAGCATATTAATCTAAGAATATAAGTGTCTATTTTATCAAACTTAATTTAAAAGTATATTTGAATTGAGAAGAATTGAAAGATTATGCTAATGAGAAAAATTGAAATTCTATGTTATTTTTCTGAATTGAAAGTCTATATTATCAAACGATTAAAGGAAATATATTCTAATAAACTTGAAATGAAACAAATATACTCTACCTCTATTCTAATCGAATTGAAATAACCACTATTATACAAGTACATAAGAAATTAAAGTAAGAATGAAACTGACATGGAAATTAGTAATGGAAAATTTTGACAAATTACTAATGTGTGCAGTCTTAATGAGAGCCAATCTAGACATAAACCATAAATATTAGAATAAGTGTTATGAAACCAGCTCCAAAAATAGAAGAAAAGAGATATCAACACCTTAGAAATAAGCACTTCGAGGGGGCAACCTCCAATACATTACATGAACGAACAATTCTTGGATGATACAAATTACAAAACCTCCTTTCTATATATAGGAGTCCATGGGGCCACAATGTAATCCTAGCCGACCTAACAACAATAATTTAAGGGCACAATAATAAAAATATGGGGGTTATAGGGGTACAATAATAAAAATAAGGGGGTTACACTAACAACAATAAGGGACTATACTAGTAATATAGGGACCTAACAAGCCCCTCTCCTTCAAAAAGGTGTTTTCCTCAATGCTTGAGTAGCTCTGGGTGCTTTTGTATAAATTTCTCATCCTTCCATGTAGAATCTTCAGTGGATAAGTTCTTCCACTTGATGAGATACTCTGAAATTGATCAATTTCGTAGCTGTCGAGTTCTTCTTTTCGTGATCACTTCAGGTTCCAATATGATTTTTCCTTCCTCATCAAGTTCTGGAAATATTTTTTGAACTGGAAGATTTTCACCTATAACCTTCTTTAAGCATGAAACATGGAAAACTGGATGCACTCGTGAAGAATCAGGAAGCTCCAATTTGTATGCCATAGTACCAATATTTTGCAACACCTTATAAGGACCACAGTACTTTGGCGATAATTTATTATCCTTCTTAGCTTACTTGAGGGACATTTGTTTGTATGGTTGTAGCCGTAAAAATAGCCAGTCTCCTACATAAAAAATTCTCTCGTTGCGATGTTGATATGCTTGTTGTTTCATTCAATTTTGTGCCAAATTCAGGTTATCCTTTAAGAGTTGGAGAACTTCTTGTTGATTCTTGATGTGATCTTCCATTGCTTGAACCTTTGAATTTTCTCTTAAAGATGATGTGATGGATGGTGGATGATATCATAAAGTGCCATAAATGGGGTCATTTTTGGTTCAGTATGGAAGTGTTATACCACCATTTAGCGAGAGGTAACCACTTGAACCATTGTGTTTTTTTATCAGATACAAAACAACGAATATATCCTTCCAAACATTTATTTACGAATATTGTGTAAGTCTATCAACTACCACCATGATGACACTCTTTCCTTCGGAATTAGGTAAACCTGTGATAAAATCCATTGAAATCTCCTCCCAACGTTGACTTGGAATGGATATAGGTTGTAGAAGACCTGGGGTCTTAATTGTCTCAACTTTATTCTGCTGGAAAACCAAAAATTCCGCCACAAAATTTTGAATATCAGATTTAAGGCCATCCCAAAAAAATTATTTCTTCACCCTGTGGTAAGATTTTAAAAATCCTAAGTGTCCTCCTAAAGGAGAAGTGTGCAATTCCGAAAGAATCTTTTGTTTTAGTTGGGAATTCTTACAAATATATAAGCGATCTTTGTACCATAAGGAATCATTTTTCCAAATAAATGTATAAGATGTACTAGGATCTTGTTGCAACTTTTGAATGAGTGTCCACACTTCTTCGTCCTTCTTCCATTCATCTCTTGCTTCAGTTATCCAATCTATTTGGATAATAGAAATGGCACAAAAGTAATGCTTCCACCTCTACATTCTTTCTTGAGTGCATCTGCAACAACATTTAGCTTCCCTTGTTTGTAGATTATTTCAAAGTCATAACCCATCATCTTTGTGACCCATTTTTGCTACTCTTCTGAAGATAGTCTTTGTTCCAATAAGTGTTTAAGACTATCATGATCAGTTTTTACCTTGAAGTTTCTTCCCATTAGGTAAGTTCACCATTTATTTAGTGCATGCAGTATTGCTAACATTTCTTTCTCATAAATAGGTTTCTGTAAATACTTTCCTTTGATTGGACGACTTTCAAAAGCAATGGGTCTTCCTTCTTGCACTAAAACAACACCAATTCCATTTCTTGAGGCATCACATTCCACAATAAAGGTTTTTGTGAAATTTGGCATAACTAATACTGGTGCTAGACACATTGCCTCTTTAAGATGTTCAAAGGCCTTAGTTGCTTCAGGATTCCAAGAAAATACATATTTCTTCAATAATGTTGTTAGAGGTGCTGCTATTCTCCCATAATTATTAACAAACTTGCGATAATACCCTGTTAACCCGAGAAATCCTCGCAACTGCTTTATGGTCGTGGGGACTTTCCATTCCTTAATAGCTTTAATTTTGTTAGGGTCTACTTTAACACCCTCGTGAGATATAATATGACCCAGATATTCCACCTCTTGTACTCCAAAGAAACATTTGGATGTTTTTGCATATAATTGTTTCTCCTGCAATAGTTTGAGCACCCTGTCAACATGTTGAACATGATGCTTCCAAGACCTGCTGTAGATTAGTATATCATCAAAAAATACTAGCACAAATTTTCTAAGGAAGGGTTTGAAAATGGAATTCATCAACCCTTGAAATGTAGAAGGTGCATTGTTAAGGCCAAAAGGCATGACCAAAAATTCATAATGACCCTCATGAGTTCGAAATGTTGTTTTCAGAATATCTTCAATCTTCATTCTAATTTGATGATATCCTGAACGAAGGTCCAACTTGGTAAAATAAATTGCTCCATGTAATTCATCCAATAATTCATCAATCACAGGAATGGGAAATTTATCTTTAATTATGAGCTGATTGAGCTCCCTATAATCTGGACACATGTGCCATGATTCATCCTTCTTGTGTACCAATACTATAGGAGCAGAGAAAGAGCTTTGACTAGGCTGAATTATACCCGCCTCTAACATTTCTGCAATCATACATTCAATTTCGCTCTTTTGGACATAGGGAAATCTATAAGGCTTGATGTTTGGAGGAACACTTCTTGGAATCAAATGAATAGCATTATCATGATCACGAATAGGTGGGATTCCTTTGGGAGTTTCAAACACCTTGGAATGATTTTCCAAGACTTTTTGGAGATCTACAGAAATAGATGATTTTGATGTTGGAACTTCTAGTGAGCATAATTGTGCAATTACACCTCGTTGTTCTTTCTTTAGAAGATTTTTCATGACATTATAGCTTATTATCTTTCCCGGCTTCCCTGCAATACCCCGTAATTCAACTTCCTTTCCTTTTGAAAAATTTTTCAAGAAAATTTCTTGAAAATTAAAAGCTACCGTCCCCAAAGATTGTAACCATTGTACTCCTAGTACAACATCAACACCTCCCATAGGAATGGAGAGCATTGGACTATTCAATACATATTCCCCCATGGTTAGCTTGATATTATGGCATTTTCCAGAGCAATTTATAGTTCCTCCATTTGCAACCATCACTTGACATTCTGGTGCTGGGTATAGGAAACAATTCAATTCCTTGGCTACCTTACAATGAATAAAATTATGGGTACTACACAAATCAATCAACACTATTACCTTTTTCTTCTTGATATGTCCTTCTATCTTGAGAGTTTGAGGAGTGGTAATTCCTGCCAATGCATTACACGATATGGTCGGATTCTTTTCTTCCTCTTCTAGGGTTGGTTCCTGGTGTATATCCTCTTCTTGTTCATTTTCTTCTTCCTCTTCACAATCTATGTAAAATAATTTCTTCTCAGCACACTTATGACTTTTAGTGTATTTGCTATCACAACTGTAGCAAAGCCCTTTTGCTCTTTTTTCTTCCAATTTTTGTGGTGTCAACCTTGTAGGTTGTGGAAATCTGGGCGTAGCAACACTTCCTTCTTTATAGAATTGAGTGGTAGGCTTCCTTGTCGCCATAATTTTACATTCAACTTTTCTTGCCAACCTGAATGCCTTCTCCAAAGAATCAAGTTCCAGAATGCGAACTTCATGTTGTATGTTATCCTTTAAAGTGCCTATGAAGAGATCAATCCTGTGTTCCTCTGGAATATCAGTTACCCTTATATTCAATTTTTGGAAGTCCTCAATGTGCTGCCCCACTAAACCCTTTTGTTTGAGATTTATCAATTGGCTAAAGAAGGTGTTGCTCTTTGTATCCTCATAATGTGCTATCATTTCCTCAGTAAAAATTGACCAAGTGACAATTTTTTTATGGGAACAAAGCCATCGATACCATAAAAATGTATTTTGTTCTAAATGTAAAGTTGCAATGAGTACCTTTTGTGTGTTTTGCACATTATGGAGATCAAAATATTGCTCCATCTGTAGTATCCATGTTACAGGATCCTTTCCATCAAACTTCCTCATATCCATTTTTGGAATATGGTGGTTCTTCCCTCCAACATTAGATTTTATGAAATCACGATTAACATTTATTTTGTTCTCATCATGAGTTTCCTCTACTATCTTTTCACCATTAGGAAACATTTCTTGTATCAACTTTTTCAAACCTTCCATGTCTTCTTTTATATCATTCTTCATGTTTTCCATCTTAGCTTCCATGTCATCCATCTTAGATTCCATGCCATCTTCCATGCCATCCATCTTAGCTTCCATGCCATTCTTCAAACCATCCATCTTAGATTCCACGCCTTTCTTCAAACCATCCATCTTAGTTTCCATGCCTTTCTTCAAAACTTCCATGTAATTTTTTGTTGCTCTTTGCGAGAGCGAAATTTGTTGCACTTACTCTTGTAATTTTGATATGTCATGTTGCCATTCTTCGTCTTCATGAGTCATAGTAGAGCCTTCTAAAGGCTTAATGAGTGTTGAATTATTTTTAGGGGCCATTTGAGAATCCAATACTGATATCTATTCTATAATATGCCCTTGGAATCAATTCAACTTGATTCTTCAAACAAGACTTATGCAATTCGGAAAAAAAAATACACACCTTTTACTTGCTTTTGAGGAGCTCGATATTGAAATTGACTTATCTCTATACTTGCAGATCCTCAATATCTGAAATTAGGCCCTGTAGTATTCCTCTGAAGCTTATTTCAAATTCCATAGGTCTGACTTGATTTGGATTCCTCAAGACAAAGTTATGTCTAATCTTCCACAATGACCTAATTATGGACTGGTTCAGTAGAGCGAACTTGTGCAACTTGCCACGTGTCACTATTTTCTCCTTTGGCTCTGACATTTATAGACAAGAAATGGTAGTCTGTTTATTTCCAGTCACTTTTTACATAATTTTAATCTGATGCTCAGAGATAGGGTTATGAATATTTTCCCACGATCACCTCTTTGAGATGAAATTAGGGAGCCTGAGAAAGACCTAACTTCCACAGATCATATCTCCGAAAATATTGCAAACCAAGCTCTAACATTTTGCAATGATGTTCCTCAGGATTTTGGCTTCGCGCTCTAAACATTTCAGCTTCTGAACCTTCGTAGAAAAAATGTTATAGCGAAAATTTCATGATGACCTTTTTAAGTGAAATTCAGGAGCCTGCAAAAAGCCCTAACTTCCATAGATCTTATCTCCGAAAATGTTGCGAACCACGCTCTAAAATTTTGTGAAGATGTTCTTAAGGATTTTGACTTCGTACTCTAAAAATTTCAGCTTTTGAAACTTCGTAGAAAAAAAGTTATAGCAACAATTCCACGATGACCTGTTTGGAGCAGCGAAACCCTAGAATCCAAAGCTCTGATACCAAATGTTATGAAACCAACTCCAAAAATAGAAGAAAAGAGATATCAACGCCTTAGAAATAAGCCACTTCGAGTGGGAAACCTCCAATACATTACAAGAATGAAAAATTCTTGGGTGATACAATTACAAAACCTCCTTTCTATATATAGGAGTCCATTTGGCCACAATGTAATCCTAGTGGGGCCATAATGTAATCCTAGCCGACCTAACGATAATAATTTAAGGGCACAATAATAACAATATGGGGGTTATAGGGGTACTATAATAACAATAAGGGGGTTACACTAACAACAATAAGGGACTATACTAGTAATATAGGGACCTAACACTAAGTGAGACTTTTAAGTGTGTGAGCTAATAAAAGAAAATGTTTTTGATATTGTGTTTTTAATGCTGAGTTCTCAACCTATTGGAAGAAAACATTAACAAATGCAAGAGAAACATAGTATCAATCTGAAATGTAAAGTATTCCACATTTAATTAAGAGAAATCAAATTGAAAGACTTACTAAGAAACAAAATAAAATAACACTATACTATCTCAATGCTCATTAGGGGGACCTCCTGGTGAGCACGAGGCATGAAAACTCAAACAAACAAGTTAAATCACCAACACATATGTGCATGAAATTGTTGTGGTTAAATAAAAACACTCCCATTTTTAACTTATTGTTTCATAATAATAATGCAGACCATTTTCGTAAATTTTGGCTAAATTTCTCTTTAAAGTTTTCTTTAGGTTAAGTGTCTGAAAATTTGGCAAGATTTTCATTTTCTTTGAATTTTTATTTTGATTTCTTCGTTGCATTCAAATTTTCGATAACTTTCCATCGATTCTCATTTCATCTCATTTGGATGTACAGTTTGCAAATGATGCTCATATGAAGTTTGATGATTTTTAACGTCGGGCCTAAAAATGTACAAAATGTATAAGAGTTTGATTTTTGTAAATTTATTGTAAACATTGATTTTATATTAATTTTTCTTAATTAATTCATTTTCTACTAATAAACCGACAAAATCACCCCAGCCGAAGTTGTAGAACAATTGAAATATATTCGAAATTTAGAAGCTAATTTAATTTTCAATGCCTAAAACTTTTGAAATCTCAAAAACTCAAGTGGTTGTAGTTTTTATAAGTTCAAGACTCATTTTATAAAGTGGTTGTAGTTCTGTTGATATCATTTAACATTCAAAGTAGTTTTAGTT
The DNA here is from genome assembly GCA_034641835.2 of Pinus albicaulis. Classification (NCBI taxonomy): domain Eukaryota; kingdom Viridiplantae; phylum Streptophyta; class Pinopsida; order Pinales; family Pinaceae; genus Pinus; species Pinus albicaulis. The sequence goes on from CM076579.1 coordinate 1,523,956,882, forward strand.
TATGGAGGGAGGGACCCACTCCATGTGGCCCTCCTCTCACCTCACTTGTCTTCCCTCTCTCACTCATCGGGACCTTGATGCTTATCATTTCATAACTTCTTTTTTGAAACTCCTCCAAAATCCCTTATCCTTCCATCCCTTATATCTCCCACTCCATTTTTCCCTACTCCTTATCTCTCCTACTCATTTCAGAGTGCATTCATTTCAGAGCTCCCTTTTTCTCCACCCTCCAAAAATCTGACTTCCAAAATCCTTCATCCCTTATGCATCCCTCTTCCTCGGTATTTCAGGCTTTTAATTTTCATAAATTTTTAAAAAAGCCTCCACCAAAATTTCCCTCTTTGAAACATCACTTCACTCCACCTTATGACTCACCTCCACCCCACTTCACATATAAAAAGCCTTCCTCCCATTTTTTATTTCACGACAAGTAATGAGCTCCCAAAAGCCTATGGTCCATTACATGGACCAATAGCCACTAATAAAATGACACATGTTCCCATGTGTATATATATATATATATATATATATATATATATATATATATATAATTTTGATTAATTAATTTAATGATTGTAATTAATTAAAATTTATTTTTAATTAAGGTTTTAAATAAAAATATAATTTTGGCTCAGACATGAATTTTTCCAGTAATTTTGGTAGTTTTGGTGATTCAACTTTGGAGAGGCATATCTAGAGATTTACTAGAGGAAATGAGGCTCAAAATAGCTCTTTAGAAAGTTAAGACTTAGGAGAATAACCTAGGAATGATAAATTTAGCAGATTCAATGATTCAATAACCCAAAAATTTAGTGGAAGACAAAGTGAAGAATTTGCAACAACAATTAGTTTCTCCAAATTTTGATTTGGGAAAATTTCATTGCCTTTGGAAAATTGTTGTCACTAATTCATCATCTAACATTATCCAAAATCTAATCAGATCCATTTAAGGTAATCGTAGCATGGAATTTATTTATATTTCATTTATTTTAATTTAGAAGTTTCATGAGAGTTTGTTTTTTATTTTTATTTTTTATTTTCAATTTAATTTATTTTTTGATTTGTTTCTGGCAGAAGAGTAGTTGAGGAGATGAAGCAAAGAAAATATGGAAAAATGGAAAGAGACCAACAAGGATAATAATGGAGAATTCACAACTCTAATTGAATATCTGTCAATTGTTGAATAGTGTAACTAAGTCGGTCTTCATGTTGACTATATAATTATGTAACTATGAAAAAGAAGAAGTCAAAATAATATATATTATTGTTGTATTTTCTTCATGGGTTTCATGAGCATAATTTATTAAGTAGATGGACTTCTTCTCAATGTACATTAGGTTTTAGTTAAGTGTCAAATCCAGTCTAGCTATATGCTCCAGGACCTTGTGGAATAAGATCACAACAACCCTCAATGCAACAATGAAAGAAAAGTGAAGAAACACCTCATGAAATTTTGAAGAATAACACCTCAAGTTGGCCTACAAATTGTGGTAAGTTGGCTGGTAGGTCAACTTATTAACTGACTGAAAAAAATATAAATACCCTGTTGAAATGCACAGAAAAACAAGAAATTACGAATCAATCTTAGGATCAGTCACAGGAAGAATTGCGGATAACACTACACACTTGAGTGTGGATACAATGCAGACTTCAGTGTGGATACAAGGGAGACTTTAGTGCCGATAAATCTCAAGAAATATTATGGATCTATCACAGTCAATAAGTGCAGACATAACCATGAATTAGGGCAACATCTGAATGTGGACAAATGCAAGAATGGCATCACATAAATGTGGATAGTTAAGTACAGTTTTCGGATAGTCAAGGATGACAAGGTACAATGCAGATATCTCTGAAATTTAAGGAGAAAACTTAAGAAGAATGAGTTGCTGATATACATTGTTAAGGGCCGTGATAACAAGAATTAGCAGAGGTTGAGATAGTGATCATAAGGAGAAGAGGCAGTAATTGTGAGGAAGGTAAATCTATGATTTACCTTCCTACTGTTAAAGCAATTCAACTACAAGCATATGCAAGGTGAAGATCAAGGTCTCTAGTGCTGATGCAGAACTAAGTAATTTGGTGAAGAGATGATTCAATGTTGAAGAAGATGAATCAAGGTCTTGGAAGCATCTCTAGGTCAAGGGTCTATGTTCGGGTCATGGTATTTGTCATTTGAAGATCTATAAGAAGAATCCTTTGCTGGTTTTCCTCTCCAAGAGGGAGATTTCACTGGCTCTAGGAGGCTAACTTTTTATGTCTTGTGCATTTTGATAATTGACTTGATGAAAGATTAAATAAACTAAGAGAAGAGAAGACATAAGTATTACAAGTAAGATCACAAGTAATTATCAAGAATAGAATTTGTATTAATCTCTAGCCCTCCAAATTCTCAACATGGTATCAAAGCTAAGGTGTTGAACACTAGGGTTGCTTGTCAACAAAGACAGTAAAAGAAGCAAAGATCAAAGTTTGGGTTGGAAAGTCAAATCAGATTAAAAGAAAGACTATCTAGCTACTTAAAGTGAGATATCCTATCTCATTCAAGAAAATAATCTTTGCCATCAAATATTTTCACTCATGACATTGTTTGAAGAGAACTTCATCTTCTGAAGATATTCTTTCAAGGGTTCAAGTACACCAACATTGAAGAAGCTTCTATCTCAAAGAAAACCCTTGAATTCATTTTCAATCATCATCAAGGAAGTTGCAAGCCAATCCACTCAAGTAAGTATTCATGACCCTATCTGTCAAGATGCCTTATCGTAAAGAAAGAAACCAGCTGGTTGGGTCGTCAAACTTTAGTGCGTGGAAGAAAAGGAAAGACTTGAATTTAATTGAAGATGAATTAATGGACTATATCGAAGGATCTACTGTTAAACCCCCAAAATAATATAATACAGTCCATGCCAAGTACATGAAGGGAGAAATTAGAGCCCAAAGGATTCTCATAGAATTCATTAAAGACTCTCTCATTCCCTATGTCTCAAAACTAAAGACTGAAAAACAAATATACGAGAAATTGGTAGAGCTATTCTCTGTGAGTACTGCAGGAGAAGAAATATCTCTGAGACAAGAACTATACAAAAAGAAATTATCAAGGGAAGAAGGAATCCCTCCATACTTCATGAGGATTTTTGAAATAAGAGATCAACTGCAAGAACTAGGAGAAGTAATGTCTGACACTGAGATGACTATAGTGGTGTTGAATGCTCTACCAGAGGAATGGGGAAATTTCACTTCTAGTTTATACAGGAAGAAAGAAGCCACCCCATTCCATGATTTATGGTCTTTATGTAAAATAGAGGAAACAAGACTAAAGGCCAAAGCTGATACAAGACCAAGTGAAGAGAATCATTCCTTTGCAGCCTCATACAGGAAGAAAGGAAGATTCAAAAAATTTGGCCCTCAGAATAAAAGAAGGAATATGGACAACGTACGATGCTTTGGATGTAATGAACTTGGGAATTATAAAAGAGATTGTCCTAAATCTGGAAAGGAAAAAAGGAAAAAGGAAGAAGCCCATGTCACTAATGAAAGATAAGAACCTGATGCTAAGAGATCTAAGAAAGAGGAAGCAAGAGATCTTTATTATGATTAAGATCATATTTCTCTTTAAGTGATTTATAATTGATTGTAAAATATTATGTTAGGAAGAAATGTACATTAATAAGCATCACGATAGAAACATGAAAATGAGCTCTAGGTGAAACAACTTCTGGAAAACCTCTCTACTAAAGTAAATTAGTCATCAGATCAAGGGTTATCATGGAGACAAAATTTTGGGATGTGATGAAATATTGATGGAGTAGGCCAAAGAATGAAGCTTTTCATTCTAGAGAAATTACTACAGGATGACTCAGGGAAAAAGTTATGAGGTATGCAGACATATATGCTGATATTGGATGATGTGAAGTCATGTCATATGGTTGCAGTTAATAGAATTCCATATTTAGAAGTATGATATACAAAGGAGGATCTATCAGTACACTGAAAAATGAAATCAACATTATATATCCTCATATAATATGAGGTGGTTGTATATAAACAAAAAATTGGAAAATTTGTAAGGTGTTGGGAATGAAGAATGTGCAGAGAGGAAGAGATCGTGAAATGCAACCATGTCAAGAGGAAGTTATCATCTAGAGGCCAAGAATATGTGACTAAGAGATCTCCTAGGAAGATATGTAGACTCTGATGGAAGTCTGGTAAAGAACAAGACCCTTGGCAAAACATATCATTAGGAGATGTGTCAACCTATATGAAGGATGTCGATGCCTACAGGAAGATGTCATGGTGAAATATTATCACTAAGGTAACTTTTGTTCTAAAAGTTCATATGTATATGTTTATCTAGATGAATTTGTGCAGGGCTACTAATCATGAGAAAGGATGTATGATCCTTGGAAATGATTCAAAGGAAAGCAACATGGCATAATGGTGGGCCAGATAAAGAAGTCTGATGAATCACTTTCTGATAGCTAACATGACTCATAGATGAAATTGATGGATGATCTATGCCCTATGAAGCTAAAAATTAAATATTCCTCAATATCGAAATCCATGACATCCAGGACAAGAATTCTTCATGAGCAGCTGGGTGTCTCACCATTGCTACTAGAGGTCCCTGGTTAAGAGGAAGCCTGGTGATAAGTTTCTTACTTGGAAGAAACTTGGTAATTCATAAGAATGAGATTAGGTACATTCCTTGTATAGGAATGAGTACATTCCCTTATGGAATAGGTCCTCCCTGGTTGAGAGGGAGAGATAGACACATCATTCTGGTCACCACTTGGGAAGACAAAATGGAGAATTGGTAATCATATGGAATTAGATACTCTTTGAGAATGTGTTAGGGAATTCAAGATAAGAGTAGTTGTGGACCGATATTCTTTGAGGTCTAGCTACCCAAGAGAATAACAATCCAAAAAGGTCATACTCTGGGAACACTCGAGTGGAGTATATACCTTGGAGAGACAATGGAGATGGTGTCTATAAGTCATGTGTTTCACCAACATTGTATCCCATTTTCTCGTTGATATATGGGGTTGTTAGTCAAGGCCTTGCACTAGGAAAATGTTGTTTGATATGATGCTATACAAATGTGATTACCAATCTAATTCTTCTCATGAGATTCTTCAGTTTGAAAGTGACCATGTACATGTATGAATACCTCCCTAGTTAAGAGGGAGTGTTGAAAAGCGTAACTAGGTTGGTCTTCATGTTGACTATGTAATTATGTAATTATGAAAAATAAGAAGTCAAAATAATATATATTATTTTTGTATTTGCTTCATGGGTTTCATGAGCATAATTTATTAATTAGATGGAATTCTTCTTGATGTCCATTAGGTTTGAGTTAAGATTCAAATCTAGTCTATCTATATGCTCCAGGACCTTTTGGAATAAGCTCACAGTAGCCCTCAATGCAATGATGAAAGACAAGTGAAGAAATACCTCATGAAATGCTGAAAAAATAACACCTCAAGTTGGCCTACAAATTGTGGTAAAGTCGGCTGACAGGTTGGCTCATTAACTGACTGCAACAACTATAAATACCCTATTGGACTGCACAGAAAAACAAGAAATTGTTGATCAATATCAGGATCAGTCACAGGAAGAATTATGGATAACACTACAGACTTCAGTGCGGATACAAGGAACACTTCAGTGCAAATACAAGGCAGACTTCAGTGTGGATACAAGGGAGAATTCAGTGCGGATAAATCTTAGGAAATATTGTGTATCTATCACAGTCAATAAGTGTGGATAGAACCATGAATTAGGGCAACATCTGAATGCGGATAAGCGTAGGAAGGGAAGCACATAAATGTGGATAGTCAAGGATAGTTTGCAGATAGTCAAAGATGACAAGGTACAATGCAGATATCTTAGAAGTTTAAGGAGTAGACTTAAGAAGAATAAGTTGCTGATATACATTGTTAAGGGTTGTGATAACAAGAATTACCAGAGGTTGATATAGTGATCATAAGGAGAAGAGGCAGTAATTGTGAGGAAGGTAAATCTATGATTTACCTTCCTACTGTTAAAGCAATTCAACTACAAGCATATGCAAGGTGAAGATCAAGGTCTCTAGTGTTGATGCAGAACTAAGTAATTTGGTGAAGAGAGGATTCAAGGTTGAAGAAGTCGAATCAAGGTCTTGGAAGCATCTCTAGGTCAAGGGTCTATGTCTGGGTCATGGTACTTGTCATTTCAAGATCTATAAGAAGAATCCTTTGTAGTTTTTCCTCTCCAAGAGGGAGAGGTTTTGCCCTGGCTCTAGTAGCCTAACTTTTTGTGTCTTGTGCATTTTGATAATTGACTTGATGAAAGATTAACTAAACTAAGAGAAGAGAAGACATAAGTATCACAAGTAAGATCACAAGTAATTATCAAGAAGAGAATTTGTATTAATCTCCAACCCTCCAAATTCTCAACACAAATCACTCCCAACAGTTCTCTATTTTGGGATATTTCTTATAATTATTAAATGGCAGTTTTTAGAAGAAGATAGGGGTTCCTCTTCTCTGCAACTAGAGGATATGATGAAACTATTTTTTAAGATATTATAGTTGTAGGTGAGAGGAATACTTCAGATTTGAGGTGTTAGGTGAAATATATATAATTTTTTCTTGCTGGACATATGCACTTTTGTAATGGAAAAAAAGTTGAGTTGTAGAGAGATATAGCATTTTGGTTTTGAGAGGAAGAGTAATTTTTCACTATTGTAGAAAAATTTTTCTCAATGACCTGAAGTTGCTCATGGACTGCAAAAATATAATGAGATTCCAGTATGATTTTAATAAATTCTCATTTAAATGCACTATTGTGTGAAACATGAGTTAATCTGCTATAGTTGGAATTTCTCTAATTGATTTTAATTCTTGTTCTAAATAGTATATTACACTTTCATTGAACACTATTTTCGTATCAAATTATTTTATTCTATTAAAGTTATGCAAGAGCTATCTCTGAGGGAAAAAACAAAATTAGAATTGATATGAATTCATTGAGATAGGAATGTATTGAGCAGTAACTATTTATTGTTTAAATACATTCCCATTTTGTTTTCTCTATCATTAATTGAATGAACTACTACTTTAGTTGATGAAAATTATATAATGAATTCAATCATATAAACGATTCTCTTCCCATGTTTAGTTAGTCCATCTGCTCTTGAATTGAGAGAGGGTTATCCTTTCCCAATTCGAGATAGGATTAGTTTTACTTGCATCTTAGATTAAATATGCATTTAGATTTAACTATGCATTCTAAAATTCCCCTCACATAGGGGTAGACCTTAGTTTCCCTAGTCATAAAGTCAGTTTAAGGATCTGTTTACTTGTACGTGCACAATACGAGGATAGATCTGATTTCTTTCCTTCTATTGGAAAGTAATGTTAATCCAAGTTGTCATTTATGGCAATAGGTTGATGAAGGAGAAGTCAGACCCTATGATTGATAAGCCTAACAATGAAGATGACCTCTTGCTGTCTGCACACAAATATTCAAGGACAATTATAAAGAAAAATATTTTTTCTCTATCTTGGAGGCAGAATTTTTCTATGAGACCTTCTCCATCCTCTAGAGTATAATTTTAGCTTTCTAATGAGCTCTCACTTGTATCCTAACTCCAAATAGTTTATGCGAACTTGAATTTTTAAGATAGAAAATTATATCTGTTACACAAGCCAACCTAGCCCAGTTATGATAGTCGACCCCTCTTCCAAAAGTTGTGTCTGTTCATTTGTATGACAAATTCGTATAAAAAGAAATTTTGTCCTTCTATTTTTGACACAATAGCTCGGTGAAAAACAAATATCTCAGAGCATAAGATAGAGTTCACAACTCTTGAACTAAAGAAGCCGAGAAAACATTGTTTGGGTTAATTTGGTGTTGGGTTATCTCTACTACTCAAACGAAAAGGAATACATACACTGGATCTCTATGGTTCAGTCCAGATCAAGGCTCGGTTCACCTTCAACACTTCAGAACTGCAGTTAGTAAAGCCCGGTTCATCTTCAACACTACAAAACTGTGGTTAGTGAAGCTAGGATCACCTACAACACCTCGGAACTGTGGTCTTCACCACCTGTGATACAACTGTGGAAGCTAGAAGGTTTATATCTATTTCGGTCAACATTTGAAGAGCTCAAGAAGGTTTGGACATCTAAAGAATAAAGAAACATAATGCTGGAACCTTTACCCAGTGCCTCGGACTTGTGACAACATCATTAAGTTCAAATACCTTGTGGAGAATTTAACAGTGAAAGTAGTTGAAGGTCTTGTGAAAAGCTCGGGCTACAAAAAGATTATTTGCACAGTGAGCTTAGAATTGTTGCCCTTCTTGGAGAAGACCTCGAACCTTTTACTGCCTTTTTTGGAGAGATAACTCAGCCCTGTGATTGATGAACAATGAAAAATGAAGAATGTTGAAGATGTGTGGAGATTTGAGTGAAGGCTAGAACAGTGAATTTGGAGGCCTGTACAAGTGAAGAACTTGAAGATCTTGGACATTGAGTATATTAAAAATCTGAAGCAGTATTGTGGAGAAGATTATCAATTGTTGAAGTAAGTCTTTCATACACTCTAGTTGTTAAAAATTTGAATGGTTGGAGCCCTAGGGGTTGGAGCCTTGAAAAAGATAGGGTTGGACCCTAAAAAGTCCAAGTTGGTTCTTGGAAACAGGTTGGTGCCTGATTCATTGAAGGGTTGGTGCCCTCACACATCTATTGTACTCAGTTATTTCAAAAAGGGACTGAAGTTCTTATTAATCCTTAATAATATCATTATTATACACCTCTCTGTTTTTTTTTGTGAAGAATCTAACTGGAAAAAATTAACAATTGAAAAGAAATATTGATTCACCCCCCTCTCAGTATTTCCAACAATTGGTTTCAGAGCCAACTTCTTGAATATCAACCTAACAGTTGGAAGAAGGATTCTTAGGCACAATGAAGAACATGGAAGCAACAGGGAAACTACCTATCTTTGATGGAACAAATTTTGGTTTTTGGAAAAAGAGGATGTCCTACTATATAATGTCTCTTGGTACTGAAGTATGGCACTTTGTTCTGGATGGGTATAAAGCTTTCGCCAATCTTCCAACTGATCAAGATGAAGAAGAGCCTACATTTCTAATGCCAAAGCTTTAAATTCCATCACTAGTGGAATTACTGATTCTGAATTTACGAAAGTCATGAACTGTGACTCAGCCAAAGAAGTATGGGATAAGTTGGTTTCTCTATATGATGGGGACTCCAAAGTCAATAAGGCAAAGCTTCAAACCTATAGAAAAAAAATTCGAGAGTCTGAAAATGGATGATGAAGAAGATATTGCATCATATTTCCTCCGAGTAGTTGAAGTGGTTAACTCTCTTAGAGGACTAGGAGAAAATATTGAATAAAGCACCATTGTTCAAAAAATCCTGAGATCGCTTTTTGACAGATTTGACTCCAAAGTAAGTGCCATAGAAGAACTGAAGGATCTAGATACTCTCAATATGGATGAACTCCATGGAATTCTTATTGCCTATGAGATGAGGAAAGGGAGTCCAAATTTCAAAGAAGAATCCTTCAAAGCCTCAAGATCTACAAAAGAAGGAAAATGATAGAATTGCAACAGTGATGAATATGATACTGAAAACGAATTAGCTCAATTTGTACAAAGACTAAAACGGGGATCTAAGATAAAAGGTAAGTACCCTCTTATTTGTTTCAATTGTGGAAGAATAGGTCATTACGTTGCAAAATGTCCTCATAAACATGATATTGATGATGAAAAGGACTCTAAAAGGATGATGTACAAAAAGAAAGGGTTTAATAAGAAGAACTTCTTCTCCAAACAAGATGATTCTGATGAAGATGAATTTGTAGTCATAAAAAAGAAATCAACCAGAAATATGCGTCATCACAAAGAAAGAGATGATGAATCAGATGAGGAAAGTAATTATGTTGGAAGCAAATAAACGTTATTCATGGCATTTACAAATGATGATGACTCAGAACTAGAAGATGAAAGAAACATGGATAGTTTGCTGATGAATGCCATTGAAAAAAATGAGAATCTACAAAAGAAGATAATTTCTCTCAAAATAGAAAGAGAGGAAGCAAAAAGAAGGGAAGACTTCTTGAACATTAAGCTAAAAGAGAAGGGTGATATCTGTGAAAAATGTGAAGTTGAAATAGTATCTCTAATAAAGGAATTAGAGCAAGTCAAAAGGAGTTGGCAAAGCTCTCTAGCTCTTGACAACATTCTTAATACTCAAAAACCTCAACACGAAAAGTCTGGAATTGATTTTAAAGGAGAATCATCAAGTACAAAGAATAATTCCAAAAGTTTTGCTGATGTACTCTCTTGCCATCCAAAAGAATAAAAGTCATCTCGTCAGGAACAAAGTCCCATATCAAAACCAAGAATTGAAGAAAGAGCAACTCGAAGGAAGAATGTTGGTTCAAGCTATGGATACTACAAAAGGTATCAAACTATTTTTCTTGGGCATTGTTACAATTGTAAAAACTTTGGGCATCAAGATAAACATTGCAAGGCTCATAAGAATGAAGCACCAAGATTGAATAATCAAACAAACCAACTACATGGTCCTAAAGAGCAAGGACAACTAAAAACTTACAATTCCTCTGATCCCTTGGCTAAGTTTGATCTGTCTTGCTCATTATGTGATAATTATGATCAATATGAACAAAATTTTCCTCTCAAAAGGGAGAAAGATAAAAACGTAAATGTCAAAACTGATAAATGTGGCCTAGCTCTATGTGCTCATAGTGAAGAAAATCATTGGTTCGTGGATAGTGGATGCTGAAGACATATGAAAGGTTACCAAAATAATTTTATCTCATTGAACAAGAAAAATGGAAATGTATCCTTTGGAAGTGGATCCGCTAAAATCACTTGGAAAGGAACTGCTACCCTTGTCAATGGAATAGGAAAGGCTCAAAATACCTTGCTGATAGAAGGGCTCAAACACAATCCCTTAAGTGTTAGCCAGATTTGTGACCAAGGACATAATGTTGTCTTTAGTACAAAATGTTGTGAAATAAGAGACTCGTCCTCGGGAGAACTTGTGGCGAAAGGAGTAAGAACACCAGATAATGTTTACATACTCAATAGAATCCAAGAAGGTAAATGTTATTTAATTCAAACAGATGAAAGTTTGTTATGGCACAAGCGATTGGGGCATACAAGTTTTGATAACCTAGTCAACATCAGCAAAATTAATGCAGTAAGGGATATTCCAAAAATTTGCAAACCAAATCAAGTTGTATGTGGTCCATGCCAACATGGAAATCAAACCAAAACTAGCCACAAAACTAAGGAGTTCTCAACAACAAAACCTTTGGAAATCAATCATGCTGATTTGTGTGGGCCAACTAGAACTCCAGATCTTTAAGGTGAAAGGTACTTTGCTCTATTTGTTGATGACTATACTAGAATGATGTGGATATATTTCATAAAATATAAATCCGAAGCATTTGAATGTTTTAAGAATCTTAATGCTCTCATTGAGAATGAGAAAGATTCTAAGATTAAATGTCTTAGAATGGATAGAGGAGGAGAATTCACCTCAAAATATTTTGATGAATTCTCTAAAGAGCATGGAATCGAAAGAGAACTCTCTACTGCTAGGACACCCTAGCAAAATGGAGTAGTTGAAAGAAGGAACCGAACCATTCAAGAAATGGCAAGGACAATGCTACTAGCAGCCGATTTGCAACCAAAATTTTGGAGAGAAGCAGTTGGCACCGCAGTTTATACCTTAAATCAAACTCAACTAAGACCAAATAATGAAAAGACTCCTTATGAATTATGGAAAGGAAGACTTGCTTCAATAACATATTTCAGGGTTTTTTGATTCTAGAGTTGATGAAGGAATATTTCTTGGATACTCCACTAGGAGCAAAGCTTACAAATGTTACAACTATCGTCTACGAAGAATAGTGGAAAGCATTGATGTGAAGATTGATGAAGGCCTTCCAGAAAAAGGAATCGAAGATCATGAAGTTGAGCCTTTCTTTGAACAAAGTGAAGAAGAAGAACCTGAAAAAGAAGAGGAGAATTAAGAACCTCAAAGTGAACCTCAAAATGAATCTTCACAAACTCCCTCCAAGATCAAGTTTGTTCAAAGATATCATCCGGAAGAACAAGTCATTGGAAATATAGATGAAGGAATCCAAACTCAAAGAAGGATGATAAGCACCCCTAGAAAAGATGATGTGGTTCTATTACCTTTAATAGAACCTGAACATTTTTCTCAAGCAAGCAAATATCATTATTGGATAAAGGCCATGGAAGAAGAAATGTTTGAAATCGAAAAAAAATGAGACTTGCGAACTAGTACCTCGCCCAAAAGATAAAAATATAATTGGAAAAAAATGGGTATTAAAAAACAAGATGAATGAAGATGGACAAATCATCAGAAATAAAGCCATACTTGTCTGCAAAGGATACTCGCAAATCGAAGGAATTGACTTCGAAGAAACCTTTGCACCAGTAGCTCGAATGGAAGCCATAAGAATGTTTTTAGCATTTACTTGCTCAAAAGGATTCAAGGTTTATCAAATGGATGTAAAATCAGCATTCCTGAATGGAGATCTCAAGGAAGAAGTTTACATGGAGCAACCAGAAGGATTTGATCTTGCTGAAGGAAAATACTTTGTATGCAAACTAAAAAAGGCCTTGTATGGATTAAAACAAGCCCCTAGAGCATGGTATGCAAAGTTGGATCACTATTTGCAACAATAGGGTTTCAAAAAAGGAGTAGCAGGTAGCAATCTCTACATGAATATGGACAAGGAAAAACTTCTGATCACTCTAGTTTACGTTGATGATCTAATATTTGCTAGTAATAATGAAGAAATGAGCCATGAATTTTCTCTAAATATGTCCAAAAAATTCGAGATGTCAATGATTGGTGAGTTGTCTTAATTTCTTGGGCTACAAATATCTCAAACCTCTGCAGGCATGTTTATATCTCAAGAAAAATATCTTAAAGACATGCTCAAAAGATATGGGATGGAAGATTGTGCACCTATGAGCACACCAATGACCACAGATTGTAAATTAAGCAAAGATGATGATACCCCTCTCATAGATGCAACTCTTTACAGGTCAATAATTGGAGCTCTCCTATACTTAACTGCTACAAGACCAGATATTATGCAAGCAGTAGGAATGGTAGCAAGATTTCAGTAAGTCCTAAACAATCCCATCTAACAGCTATGAAGAGAATTCTCAGATATTTGAAAGGAACAATTGATTTCAGTCTTTGGTATCCTAAGATTTCAACTCTTATTGTGACAGCTTACTCTGATGCTGATTGGGCCGGAAGCGTGGATGATTGAAAAAGCACCAATAGAAATGCATTCTTTATGGGAGATTGTCTTGTATCCTGGCTTAGCAAAAAGAAATCATCTATATCCCTTTCTACAGCTGAAGCCGAATATATAGCTATTGCTGATTGTTGTACACAAATTCTATGGATGAAGGAAGCCTTGAACGATGTCAACATAGAATCTAAGCAACCAATTACTTTTTTTGTGACAATACTAGTGCCATCAGTCTTTCAAAAAATCTGGTGATGCACTCAAGGACCAAACATATTCCAATCAAATACCACTTTCTCCGTGAACAAGTTGCTGAACACAATATCAAGTTGGAATACGTCAATACAAAAGAGAAAATTGCTGATATATTTACACAACCCCTTCCACGAGAAGCATTTGAGTATCTTCGCCAAAAGATGGGGGTCATTGCTCTTGCATCACATTAAGTCAAGCAGCATGTCAGGGGTACAGTATGTTAGGGGGAGCACTTTGGCACCCCATTGCCATTGATGTCAAAGGGGGAGAGAAGAAAAATATTTCCATCCAATGACAAAGGGGGAGATTTTTAATCCAAGTTTTCATTGATGGCAACAGGTTGATGAAGGAGAAGCCAGACCCTATGATTGATAAGCCTAACGATGAAGATGACCTCTTGCTGTCTGCACACAAATAATCAAGGACAGTTATAAAGAAAAATATTTTTTCTATATCTTGGAGTCATAATTTTTCTATGAGACCTTCTCCATCCTCTAGAGTATAATTTTAGCTTTCTAATGAGCCCTCACTTGCCTCCTAACTCCAAATAGTTTATGAGAACTCGAATTTTTAAGATATAAAATCATATCTGTTACACAAGCTGACCTATGCCTAGTTATGATAGTCGGCCCCTATTCCAAAAGATGTGTCTGTTCATTTGTATGAAAAATTCATATAAAAATAAATTTCGGCCTTCTAGTTTTGACACAGCAGCTCGGTGAAAAAACAAAGATCTCAAAGCATAAGATAGAGTTCACAACTCGTGAACTAAAGAAGCCGAGAAAACATTGTTTGGGTTAATTTTGTGTTGGGTTATCTCTACTACTCAAACGAAAAGGAATACATACACCTGATCTCTGTGGTTCAGTCTAGATCAAGGCTTGGTTCACCTTCATCACTTCAGAACTACAATTATTAAAGCTCGGTTCATCTTCAACACTACGAAATTGTGGTTAGTGAAGCTAGGATCACCTACAACACCTTGGAACTGTGGTCTTCACCACCTATGATATCATTGTGGAGGCTAGAAGATTTACATATATTTTGGTCAACATTTGAAGAGCTCAAGAAGGTGTGGACATCTGAACAATAATACATTGAAGGGGTCAGACTTAAAGAAACATAGCGCTGAAACCTTTACCCAGTGCCTCGGACTTGTGACAACATCACTAAGTCCAGATACCTAGTGGAGAATTTAACAGTGAAAGCAGTTGAAGGTCTTGTGAAAAGCTCAGGTTGAAAAATATTTTTAGCACAGTAAGCTCAGACTTGTTGCCCTTCTTGGAGAAGAACTCGAACCTTTTACTGCCTTTTTTGGAGAGACAACTCAGCCCTGTGATTGACGAACAACGAAAAATGAAGCATGTTGAAGATGTGTGGAGATTTGAGTGAAGGCTAGAACAGTGAATTTGGAGGCCTGTACAAGTGAAGAACTTGAAGATCTTGGACAGTGAGTATATTAAAAATCTGAAGCAGTATTGTGGAGAAGATTATCAATTGTTGAAGTAAGTCTTTCATACACTCTAGTTGTTAAAAAGTTGAAGGGTTGGAGCCCTAGGGGTTGGAGCCTTAAAAAAGATAGGGTTGGAGCCTCTAAAACAAGGTTGGAGCCTTGAAAAGGATAGGGTTGGACCCTAAAAAGTCCAAGTTGGTGCTTGGCAATAGGTTGGTACCTAATTCATTGAAGGGTTGGTGCCCTCACACATCTATTGTACTCAATTATTTTGAAAAGGGACTGAAGTTATTTATAATCCTTAATAATATCATTATTATACACCTCTCTATTTTTTTTTGCGAAGAATCTAACTAGAAAAAATTAACAATTGAAAAGAAATACTGATTCACCCCCCTCTCAGTATTTCCAACAAGTAATTGACATATTGTTATCTAAAAGAGAGAGTGAAAGGGTAACTAGACCCAATTGAAGCAGTTAGAGCCATTAAATAAATAGATAGGAGTTTGATTTGGGACTCTGGTCGGGTAGTCTCTCTCACATGTCAATGAGGTCATTTTTTACCATCAACATAATTGAGTATTTCATTAACTAGAAGTTAAGTCTCAAAGGGTCATAATAATTACAAAGTTAAAAATTTCATTGTCTCTGCTTTAGATCGAAGCAATTTATACTATTTTAAACCAACAAATTCATAAGAAAATAATGTCAAGAGGAAAGTTCCTCAATTGATACTTAGGTCTCCTAACTAAAACAAAATACATCTTTCATGATTTAAAGATTTTATTAATCATGATTTGCTACGAGAAGAGAAAAGTATGACGGTTCTTTATCTCCACATCATTGTCTTCTGGTCTTGAATCTCACTCACTTAATTCCACTCTCGCTTGGTGATGAAACTATTTTCCTTGTAACTCTGTGTGAGAATAGGCTGGAGCTGACTTTCACTTTGATCAACCATATTTTCGAGCTCTATGATCTTCTAGTTGTTTTTCCTTGCTTCTGACATTTAACAGTTATCCATGTATTTTTTTCATCTTCAAAGTCTTGGGAACCTGCCTAACCATGGACTTAACAACAAAAAATTTGACTAGCTACGAAATTTGTACACTTCAGTAGCCATAGGAATATTTTAATCAATTTCATAAGGAAATAACATATTATGAGTTACAAATGAATGATACCTTATGTACTTTAGGGTGACCTAGATGGCCTTATAACTTGTAAATATAGCAAAAACACATATGGAATAGGTGAAAAGAATGGGAAAAAAAGGGTGTCAAAATGAGGACAATTGCAAGATCTAACATGTCTCACACTTCTATCCATTCAATATAATAAAAAGAAAAAAGGGGAAGGCATGAGTTTTGTCCTTTTAAATCTTTTGACAAGCCCGATAACTCATTTCTGAGTCATATAAAGCTAATAATTTGCTAAGGGAATGACCCTCACCCAAAGAATCTTATCCAACAACTAATACAAAATAAAAATATCCTTCTCTTGGCATATATCGATTTTCCCTTTATTTATGTAGGCATACATTTTTGTTTATGGTCCCTCACAGATATAGGATAAAAATCTTGATTTATTTTACATCTATATTCACTCAACACACATAGTCTATAAATTATTTGATTTTTCCATCTACGTGTTTCTCTAGGTTTACTCTTAATGTTTCAAACCCTCATACTATTGTCCAAGGGTTTTGTTGGGTACCAGATTTGTATACTTTTCTCTCCCATTTTTTCCCACCTTTCTATCTCTTTGTGTCCTTATTATTCTTAAACACACGAGGTAAACCCCTTTCTCTTATTTTACATGGGGTATTTGATTAATGAAGTAATAGTCCAGGAGGTTTTACCTTTCGCAAACGTTAACTCCGATATTTTTACAAATTTGGAAAAAGCGAGAAGGTTACAGCTGTGAGTCGTGGAGCGACTCCTAATTTCCAGGGCTGCCTTCACTTGCTGCTACAGCGCAACAAAATCTGTTTCACCCCAGCAATATTTCAGGCTTTTTCATGGTTTCCTTTTTGGAAATTAGGTTTATGTTGCAACGAATTGTATAATTGTAGATATGTAGTTTTTAGAGGAAATATACGATTTCCTGAACAATTGTATAAAGAGGGCCTACGGGCTGTGAATCGGGGTTAAGCCCAGTACATATAGATTTTGTAACAATATATTCTACAATTAATTGAATGCACAACACTCTGTTGTTTCACCTGTGATTTGTGAGTTTGTCGTAGCCCGGATCAAAGAGTTGGGCCCACTCTTCTGATCAGGTGTTGCGTTACGTTTCTTTTCATTGATTTCATGTTTAGTTGGGTTTGTTACTGTTGTTCCAGTATAATCCTTTAAATTGCTGTGAATGTCTTTTTAATTCTGCAATTTGTTTAAATGTTGTTACAGTGGCCTGTGTGTTCATTGATTAAGCCTGTGATCTAATAGCAACTTATGTGATTGCTCTTGCATATACTGTGTCATTAGTCTTGAAATAACTAACGCCCTTGGGTTGATAATTTACGTGGAAAAAGGGTTTGAATATTGTTCACATTTGGACACCAATAGGTTTCACAGTTTCATTTTTTTTTAATCATACACAATCATCTCCCAAACAAATATGTTGATTCTTTTGAGTTTGTTACTCTCATAGTTCACAATTCATTTTTTTTTATATATGCAAATATATCGGACCCTTGGAAATTGTAAAAGAGCTCCTAGAACATTATAACATCATTCATTTATGCTCTTTGTAATATTATGCATATACCATGCATACCTTTTATTTTAGATGAATTATGCCGGTGCATCAAGCAACTATCATTTTCCTAATTATTTGTCTTTTAAAAGGCTCGTGTAATAGTAATTTTGTTGATATTGGAATATATTATTTCATCATGATCATTAAAGAATTTTTGAGGTATAAAATTGGCCTCCTAAGAAAAATGTACCACCAAAATAAACTTTATAAGAACCAATAGGACTCAAGATGATGATTTCAACCATGGGGGATGATTCACCATTTTTGGAGTAAAAAAGTAAAAAATATTAAAAAAATAATAAAATAATAAAACTGTTTTTTCAACTCGTATTTTCAACTTACCTCAGGCTAAGGTTTTATTCAAATTTTGAGTGGGAGTACCCGTTGGATGCAAAATTTAATTCCTCATCACAGGAGTACCTAGGTTGCATACTTTCCATAGACCCTGCTACATAAAAATGAGAAATAAATGAAAGAACATGATTGCCATCACGTTTTTTCATGTATTTCTTAGTTTTCGTGTAGCAGGGTCCATCAAAAGTATGTAACATGGGTACTCCTTGGAAGAGGAATCAAATTATTCATCCAATGAGTGTTGCCACTCGAAATTTGAGTAAACCCATAGGGAGATAAGTTGAAAATATGAGTCGAAAAGTTAGTTTTTTCATTTTTCCCTATAAAATTTGATGTTGTAATCTAATATTATTTTATTATTTCCACCATTATTTTATAATTTTCTTAGGAGGCCCATTTTATACCTCAAAATTCCCCTAATGGTGAAATTAACTTGATTTTTATGTTACAATATGTGTTTTTAAAATACAAATAGAGGCAAAAGAAGGAATTACAAAGAAGGGGGTTTGGAATAAGGAGAGAAATAAGGAACATGGTTTCTGTTCATTATTGAGATTCAAAGGAATTATGGAAGATGCTCCAAATTAGCATTGCAAACCTAACTGGCTAACTCATTGATCCACCTATTTATCAACGTATTGTTCAGCTCTTATAACCTTCCATTCAAAATATGCCAAGTATTGGCATCCCTGTGCCACCTCACTTATCGACACCACTTGCAGTACCCGTTAATGATGTTTGGAAAGACATAATCTAGCAAAGATTTTGAATTTCAGTTTAAGGGTGGCCAACAACTTAAATGCCACCATTTCATCCTCCCCCAAAACCACATATTTCACAACTATTGTAATCAATTGCTTCTCATGTTGTCGCCATGTCACAATGGGTAGCTTCGTCCTCTAGCCCTACTGACCAACCTCCTCCATATGTTTCCCAATTTTCTAGACATACTACTATCCTTGCTCAACATGATGCTCAATTCTCCAAGCATGTTAGTAAGCCACCTCAACCTATTTCCAGTGATGGAAAACAAAAATCTTAGGGCACTAGATCAGATTTCTCCCATGGTTCTTTCCATTTTGTCACATCCCATCCTTTCTAGCAGGAGCAACAAGTTGAAAGTGCTCCCTCTCATAGGCTATAATGACTATTTATGGGTATTTTTATATTGAACCTTATGTACAGATGGACTTTATTTCATTTCTAATATTGTTTTGATTTTATTTATCAACATTTTCTATACAAACTTATGACTCTTTTGTACATTTATATGGATGGTTTACAACACTTTTTATGGCTGACATTTTTGAGATTTTTGTGAAAAATATTTTATATGTTATTTTGAGGATACATGTACATTTTGGAGAATATATGCACATACTAATCATGATGATGATGGAGAAACAAGGGTACGTCTGGAAGCACAAGGATATTATTTATTACTATTTGATGATGTTTAATTCAACATGGATGCACATAGATGATGATGATGTTTTTTTTTATAGAGGCACATAAATCATGTTACTTATGCAAATTATGGGAGCATGATTAATTTATCTTTTGAATTATATGGAACATATATTTTATGATCATCATATATGTTAAAATAATATTCAAAGGTTCATATTGAATGAATTATGGAATCGGGGGGTCCCACCTACTAGGAAACTTAAATTTAATAATTTATAAAGTTAATTCTTTTAATTTTTCCTTTTGAACTCTCGCCCTCAAATTCTAATCAGAACTTGGTTAGAGCGTATATTGTAATTAATTATCAAATTTGTTCAACTGTCTAACCACTTTGAGGAAGCATAAAAGAGGGAGGAAGCCATAAATGAAGGGAGATAATTCTACAATGAGAGGTATGCACTAAGTATAAGTTTTCATTTCTTCCTCCTACTTTTTTTTTTTTGAATTACAAGAAGTTGAACCCAAATGTGTCATCATATCATTTTCGAAGGGAAGATACAATCGAATGAGCAACTCCACTTTTCCTTTCGATACATTACTTTAGGTAACTTATTTTTCTATCATTTCATTTTTTCTTTGAAGGTTTATTTTTTCATCTAACCAATGCTAACGACCATCAATTTTGTAGACAAATAGGTTGTAAATCATTTTATTAGATCATCTAAAGGTGTTTAAAGGTTGTCCCATCTCTTATTTGTCTCTTATTTTCTTTCCAAAAATTATGTATATGATTTATCTACATTGCAAACATTTAAAATCTAATTTGGTCAATTATTGTTCACAAGAACTTTCCTTCTGATCCCGTTGTACTCATAGATTCTTAAATTAATAAAATCATCCTTATTTTTCTCTATACTTTCTATGCACCTTTCTCACAAAATTTATATTTTTATTTGTATCCAACTCTATTTAATTTACTAACTTAACGTAGTTGAGGCTCTGCAGTTGTTTGAGGCCGAAAAACCTTAAAAAAATCACTAGTTTGTTGCTTCTTAATTTTGATTTTCCATTTTTGTTCATTGATTTTAACATAAATATTCATATTTCTGAGTTTTTTCATGAAATTTCAGGCAACTTTCTAAATATAAATTTCTATTTTTTGTTATTTGTTTAAATATGTTGTAAATAACCTCCTTAAATCACTTAAAACTTGTAAATTCTCTTAAAATCATTCACAAAAAGGGCATAAAATTATGGGCAAACTTGTCCCATTATCTCACTCGCCCTAATGAGATTTTAGGGGTTATTTAGGAGAAGTATACACTTTTTCCTTCACAAGAAAATTTTTGGCAACCATACCGGGGAACGATTAGTTCCATTAATTTCTCAAATCTACATTGAATTCTTGAATATTTCATTTTTGGAACAACCTAATATTGGATTTATTTTGTGCGATTAAAATAACATTGATCATTCATTGCTTGATTTTATCCTTTGAAATGTTTCTTCTAACGAAGATTTTTCCTGGAATTGGCTATCATCTCCCAAGAAATTCAATTATAATAACAATGCGAAGCTTCACGAGCATGAGAATCTAGCTCAAAGATAGTAATTGTTCATTCATATCTCTCATTGATCTTCTTTCAATATAGTCACTCACAATTCGATCAAATGACCAACATAGTCTTGTTCCATAATTGAATGATCAAAGGCACATCGCTAATACTTTTCTCAATTACATTTTATTCAACACCCCTAATATTGATAAATTAAATCAATATTGGGATGTAATCGCATGGGAGATTGAATTTCTTGACCAGTAAGAGATCATAATCAATAAAAAACACAAATGTGAATGCCAGCGCGTACATGCTCCTCACCAATAGTCTTTGTATGAGTAGTAAACCTTGATCCTCTAGGCGTATGAAAGATGAAGTACTGAATATACTCATATTGATGAAATTCAAAGATGTACAGTCATCTTAGGAGTCCAATCCTGATGTTTATTCTTACAAAGTCTGACTAGATCTCTATGACTATCACTCCCACAAAGCACATAATTTCTGGAAATTAGATTCAATCTTCCTCTGGAACACAGGGGTCCACAACCTCTACATCTTCCTCATTTGGTTCAAACTCAATTTCCACTCTAGCAATTTCCATTGGATCATTTTATTTTTCTTTCAATCCTCATTAGTCAACCAATAACCCTGCAAAGTTCATTCACAAACATATCTTGTTACAATTTGAGGAAGATCTTAACAATACTCTTTGACATGTGCAAAGGATCCTCTAAAATTGACACTAGCTACTTAACCTCTCCTAAAGTTTAAATATTATTTACCTGAGTTCTCAGTCGATGGAACCATCACTACAAATGAACATCTAATTGTAGTTTCCAATGCTTTCCACAATATTAAGACAAATGATAATGACACTTGTATACGATTATTCATAAATTCCTTTCTATGTAGAGTTGTTGCTATTTTTTTTGAACTACCTCCCAAAGCCTTCTCCACTTGGGAATATCTTTACTACTAGATCAAATCTACCTATGGGAATCTTATAAAACCTATCAATCTCTTATCTGATTATAATAATGTTTCATTTTCAAAAGGTGAAACCATTAAATAGTTTAACCTTCATTTTACTAAACTATATAATCAGATTCCTTAAATTATTTTCCCTCAAAATCAAGTAGCAATGATGCACTATTATAGTGCATTTCCCCCACCTTACCATTAATGGTTGGGAGAAAAGAATACTACTAGTCTCGAGTATTCTCTCCAATTTTTTCTACAATACAAGGCACAACTTCCTAGAACTGATGTTCCTTTAGAGATTCAATCCAACCAATATAATATGACATTTATCCTCTAGCTCTTGCAAGACATGAGAAATATATTTATTTCATATGGAAGAAAACTTAGCATACAGCCTCAACTATAACCCTCTACTTTAACACACGTTCACAGTGCTCAAAAAACTTATTAACTGATCAGGTGATCATGTCCAAGTGGAAAAAATGCTCAAAAATGGAAATGCTCAGAAATGGTTGCAGTCTGAACGACCAGAAAGGTCTCGTCGCTACGATTATGGCACCACAAACCGGACTCAAATTTGATGTTGTATGTGAAATTTAGTGAGGTTTGAAATCGCCCAATAACCTCCAAAACAAGACTTTTTGACCAAAAGAATTTATCATTGCACAAAAAAATTAAATGGAAAAAATTCATTTTTGATTAAGTTTTTATAAGCATATTGGAGGGTGCCACGTGGCCCCAGGCCATTGGTTAAAAATGTGTTACAAATTTTGGAGGCCATGGATCTTAAACCCCCGACCAGACCCCTCGGGCGGAGGTCGACCCGACCAACACGGCCGCGGGCAGAACTTGTGCAGAGGCTGAACGTTTATTCGGGTCGAGCCTCGTACAGAGTGTGAACGTGTTCAGGTCAGTGTGTAACAGGTTCGTTGAATGAACAGTTGGGTCGACAGAGAAGGGTGTTAAGCCCTCTATGGGGTCACCGCCTTGGTAATAAGACCGGGGGCCCAAGACCATGGGCTAAACCCTTTTCAATGGGCGGAGTTTAGGTATAAGCCCCCAGGGCTAAGAGATAAGGCACCCCACGACCACGCGCCATAACCAAGGGCTAAGCCCATACAACCGGTGGAGATTTGGGCTAAGCCCCCGGGTGCTAGCCCTCGTCGCATAGGACCTATACGCGGTGACCAAGGGCACAGACTTGACACTAACTTCCAGCACAAACCATCTCCGAAAATTTGGCATGTGAACGCGCAGTTAATTGGTCGCCAAATTTATTGTAACCCCAAATTTAGTAGCATGGTTCCATCAGTCTTATCTGTCTGCCATTTTTGGTGAGTTAAACTGGATTTATCCCACAGTTGGAGGAGGTTTTCTAGTGCCACTAGGCAAAAACTTGTGAGGGTCATAACTTTCACAATATTGAGCCAAATTGGACAACATTTTAGTCAATTTTGGGTTTCTTGAGCATTCTGGAGTGTTTGGGACAGGTTTTAGAGGGAATAGAGATGTTATTTAGCCATTTTTTTCTTCAGGAAAGAGGAAAGGGCCATTAGGGCCATCACGAAGATGGAGTTGTATTGGGTTGTACTTCACTGTTTGAGGTGAAACAAAAGACATTTTTAGCTTATTTTTGTCTTCTGAAGTCAATTTAACAATTGGTTTTTCCTATTTAGGCATATTTCTCACTGTATAACCATTTTGAGCAACTTAATAGAGCAAGGACATGCCCATTGGGAGCCTTGGACCCGGCAGATGTAGCCCAGGAGGAGTGAACTGCCTCATCAGTTTGTTGTGTTATGCTATGGTGAATTTATCTTGCTGTGTATTTCTAATACAATATGTTAAACAGTAAACTTAATTAACATTTCCTCACACAAAAACTCAGAAACAATTACCAAAAACACTTTGTTTAGCTTGCAAGTCATAGAGAATAATTTTCACACTTAATTTTAATGGAAATGGATACTTTGCATAGCACTATAAATAGTTCCATTTTAATATCAAATGGTATCAAAGCTATAGTTTTACTTAGCATTTGTTCTTGTGCAAAGATATAGTTAATTTTTTGCAAGTTTTGATGGTTACTAGGCTTAAACTCAAGAGAGGTGAAGGAAAGTTGGTTAGTGCACAAAGTAATCCACAACCAAGAAGGGCCAGAGAGCCACCTCCAGGAGCCATAGAAGAAGCCTCAAGCATGTCTTCAAGAGAAGGAGAAGGTCCTGAAGACATTGATCCCAAAGAAGAGGAACGGGTGTTCCGAAAGGCTTTCCTAGATATGACAAATATGGTGAGGGTACTCTACCAAGAAAGGAATGATAGGCTTGTTGAAGAAGGGTATAAACACCAGAAAGAAGGAGAGGGTTCTTCAGGAGGAAATAAAAGTGATGACAAGTCAAAGAAAGGACACGGAGGTAATGGTTATCCACCATCCCCATCTTCATCCTTTTCCTCTACATCGTCGTCCTCTACTTTGGTGAATCAATATCACAAGTCTAAAACTACTGGTAAAAGTACATTTTCAAAGCTTGATGTTAGATTTGAGTTGCCTATGTTTAACGGTGAGGTCAATGTAGAGAAATTTGATAATTGGATAAGACAGTTGGAAGTTTATTTGAGGATACAGAATCTTCATGAAGAATACACCAAGATTCAGTTAGCCTCTTTGAGAATGGAAGGAGTAGCATTGGTATGGTGGGAAGCCAAGACCATGGATGAAATTAAAAAACATGGTAAGATCACTTTATCATGGGCTGAATTTATTTCCACAATTAAGCAACAATTTTATCCATTAGTTCATTTACAAAATGCTATCATGAATTGGCAAAGTTTTAGACAACTTAAGGGACAAAGTGTTCAAGATTACACTTAAGAGTTTAGATGAAGGGCTTTATTACTTGGAATTTATTTTCATAGCCAAGAGACTTTGCTGAAATATATGGGTGGTTTACACAACTATCTTATACATGCTATCCTTATGTTCAATTCTACTAGTCTAGACGAGGTTTGTGTCCAAGCCACACATTTAGAGGCTAGAGGAAAACAATCTTTTGATGGATTAAGGGAAGTGAATTTAAAGGCAAAGGAAAAAAAAAAAATTCAAACTATAGGAAAGAAAAAGGAAATTTATTTTGTAAAAACTGTTCCAAAACAATCCATGATGAAGACCATTGCTGGAAATTTCATCCGAAGCTGAAACCAAAAAAATTTAAAACCAAAGATAAGGCCAACGAAAAGGGAAAAACAGTTGCAACTACTGAACAAGACTTAGGGTCTGAATCAGGAGATGAGACTAAAAGCATAGCCATGGTACTAAATAACATAAAGGGGAAAGAGATTGTAAATGAAACAAATCCCAGTTCTAGCACTTTAAACTGTCACATAGAAGCTCCAAATGAAGAAATAAGGATAGAGTTGTTTCATGTGAGGATAATCTCAAAACACACAAAGATAGGTAAACTATTTGATAGTGGGTAACAAGCGAATCTCATCTCAGAAGACTTAGTCAAGAAGTTGAAACTTGAAACCATTCCACATCCAAAGCCATATCCACTTAGATGGATTTGCAAGGATGCTAATTTACAAGTTTCAAGGAAGTGCATGTTGCGCTTCACCATAATAGATCATTATGTTGATTTGGTTGAACTAGATGTGGTACCGCTTGACATTACAGGTGTGGTGTTGGGTAGTCCATATTTATATGACAGAAAAGCGATCTTCCATCGCCATGAGAATAAGTATCATCTGTTCAAGGATGGTAAGGAGTTTATTGTGAGAGCACATTGGAAGAAGCAAGAATATTCTTTAGTCAACGCAAGACAATTGAAAAGGCTTGTCAATGCAAGTCAAAATTTGACTTTGTTTATGGCTAAGAAAAAATATTTTGTACATAAATGATGATATGTTTATAAATGATGATATGTTTCAGTCTGAAAGTAGGTCGTCTTTAGAAGATGACAAGATGTTGAAGAAAGTGTCTTTGTTGTCAATCGGTGCAAAGAACAAAGTGTCGGTGCAAAAATCCAAGAGAGGGTAAAGCATGCAAGCAAAGAGGGCACAAATTTCAGCATGGGTCATTGCTGGTTTCAGAATGGCAGATTGGTATGGCGAGAAAACTTGGTCGGGACGGCACAGTACATAGCTCCATTCAACAAAAATTCACCATAAGGACAGTTGGCAAGGTGAATCTCAATTTAAGTTTCCTTTGAAGTTAGACCATTGTAGAAACAATATGTATTCTGTAAATTTCAGTTGCTATTCTATAAATTTCAAAAATTTGCGTCATGACTCAATCAAGGTTAGCAACAATCAGTGAGTGGATTCAAGGAAGAATTTATCTATTTATGAGAAGCTCAATTTGATGAAATCAGGGAGATTTCAATGGTTGAAGGTTGGAAGAGTGGAGAATCAGTCTCCTCATCTTCAATTTCTATAATTCAGAGAGCTTTTGGGGTTCAAAAGCTTCCCATTTGGGAGGTGTGATCAGGTGATCATGTCCAAGTGGAAAAATTCTCAAAAATGGAAATGCTCAGAAATGGTTGCAGTCTAAATGACCGGAAAGGTCTCGTCGTTGCGATTCTGGCGCCATGAATGGGACTCAAATCTGATGTTGTATGTGAAAGTTACTGAGGTTTGAAATTTCCCAATAACCTCCAAAACAAGACATTTTGACCAAAAGAATTTGTCATTGCAAAAAAAATTTAAATGGCAAAAATTCATTTTTTTATTAAGTTTTTATATGCATGTTGGAGGGTGCCATGTGGTATGCCCTGAGGCTGCCACATGGCCCCAGGCCATTGGTTAAAAATGAGTTGCAAAGTTTGGAGGCCATGGGTCTTGAACCCCTGACCCGACCCCTCGGGCGGAGGTTGACTCGACCAACACGACCGCGGGCAGAACTCATGCAGAGGCTGAACATTCATTCGGGTCGAGCCTCATGCAGAGCGTGAACATGTTTGGGTCATTGTGTAACGGGCTCATTGAACAAACAGTCGGGTCGGCGGAGAAGGGTGCTAAGCCCTCTCTAGGGTCAGCGCCTTGGTAATAAGACCGGGGACCCAAGACCATGGGCTAAACCATTTTCAATGGGCGGAGTTTAGGTATAAGACCCCAGGGCTAAGAGATAAGGCGCCCCACGACCACGTGCCATAACCAAGGGCTAAGCCCATACAATCGGCAGAGATTTTGGCTAAGCCCCTGAGTGCTAGCCCTCGTCGAATAGGACCTACAGGCGGTGACCAAGGGCATGGACTTGACACTAACTGCTATCACAAACCATCTCCAAAAATCTGGCATGTGAATGTGCAGTTAACTGGCCGTCAAATTTATTATAACCTCGAATTTAGTGGCACGGCTCCTCCAGTCTTATTTGTCCGCCATTTTTGGTGAGTTATACTCGAGTTATCCCACAGTTGGAGGAGGTTTTCTAGTGCCATTGGGAAAAAACTTGTGAGGGTCATAAATTTCACAATATTGAGCCAAATTGGATGAAATTTTAGTCAGGTTTGGGTTTCTTGAGCATTCTAGAGTGTTTGGGACAGGTTTCAGAGCAAACAGAGGTGTTCTTTAGCCATTTTTGCTTAGGAAATAGGAAAGGGCCACCAAGGCCATCAGGAAGATGGAGCTGTATTGGGTTGTACTTCATTGTTTGAGGTGAAACAAAAGCCATTTTTAGCTTATTTATGTCTTATAAAGTCAAATTTATAGCTGGTTTTTCCTGTTTAGGCATATTTCTCACTGTATAACCATTTTGAGCAACTTAATAGAGCAATGACATGCCCATTGGGAGCCTTGGACCCGACAGATGTATCCCAGGAGGGGTGAACTGCCTCATCAGTTTGTTGTGTTATACTGTGGTGAATTTCTCTTTATGTGTATTTCTGATATAATGTGTTAAACAATAAACTTAATTAACATTTCCTAACACAAAAACTCAGAAACAATTACCAAAAACACTTTGTTTAACTTGCAAGACATGGAGAATACTTTGCACACTTAATTTTAATGGAAATGGATACTTTGAATAGCATTAAAAATAGTTCCATTTTCATATCGTTAACCAAAATCTATTTTCAACGAGAATACGATGATGAGAAAAAATTTCAAATTCGAATTACTGTAAGAGAAAGAAACTTTGACAAAAAAATTGACCCTAAGGTGGTAACTCTAGGCTGGATTGATAATGAAGAAGTGCTAGTTGTTGAGACTGGAGGTACCTTTAGAGCGTGTAATGTTAGAAATAAAGTTTCCAAACAACCTAAAAATCCAAGAGCTCCAAATCCCTCAATATCTTGTACCATTGTAAATACTACTTCCACTTCTCAAAATGTGCATTCTCCTATCTCTTGTTTACCTTCCAAACTTCTTAAATTTAACATTCTCAAACAGATGGGAAACTTTAAATCTGATGCCTCCTTACTTGATATGGAAACAATTACTGAAAAAAAGAGGTAGCTAAAGGGTTTCCTTGAAGGTAAAATACCCACACATGTTAATGTCTTAGAAATCCAATCCAAATAAGAATACAATCAGGATAAATTCATTATTGTTCATGCTTGGTTTATGGAGGCTCTAGACCTAACATAATTCCTAAGGTAATAATGGAAGAATTAGGTTTGCAATGCTATGAGGATAGCCCAAGAAAAGTCCCTGCATTCAATGACTATCTCTAAGAAACAATTCATCAAATTAAGGATATCACTCTCGTTGTCTGCACTCATCCCAAAACTAGAACAACCTACAACATAGATTTCATGGACATGCCAATATATAACTATTCAATAACCATAGGAAGATATTGGAAAGTACAGAAAAGAGGTTACATTTCATTTGATGGCACGCATATGAAATTTCCTAAAAATCTAAAAAATGTTATCATTTATAGAGAAGGTCGAATTAAGCCATATATCGAAGGTTTACCTCAACCACATGTTAACTATGTAGAATAGGACATTGGAAGTTTATTCCCTTTTCACTGAAGATGAATTTCCTTCCCATATAAAAACCCATAAGGAAGATCATATTTGGCATTTACATTTTGATGGGGCCTCTTTTAATGAAGGTAATGGTTCCAACATAGCCTTATATTCCCTCTCCATAAAATGCACCAATATGGAATTAGTGTTGGCATTATGGTTTTCATGGTTGCAACTAGTTGGTGTTGGAATTGTTTTCATGGTTGTAGCTAGCTTGTGTTGGAATTGATGTCAACCTTATGATAGTATACTTGATGCATTCGATGCATTGATGTTAACCTTGTGATGTTATAAAACCATCTCCAAAAATAGAAGAAAAGATAGATCAACGCCTTAGAAATTAGCCACTTCGAGGGGGAAACCTCCAATACATTACATAACTAAACAATTCTTGGATGCTACAAATGACAAAACCTCCTTTCTATATATAGCAGTCCATGGGGTCACAATATAATCATAGCCGACCTAACAATAATAATTTAAGGGCACAATAATAACAATATGGGGGTTATATGGGTACAAAAATAACAATAAGGGGAGCTACACTAACATAATAAGGGACTGCACTAGTAATATAGGGACCTAACATGCTCCTCTCCTTCAAACAAGTGGTGTCCTCAACACTTGATTATTTCTTGATGCTTCTATATAAAATTCTCATCCTCCCATGTGGAATATTGTACAGGAAAGTTCTTCCACTTGCTGAGATACTCTAAAATTGATCATACTTGTCGAGTTCTTGTTTTTGTGACTTCTTCAGAACTTATTTCGATGTGATGTTGATCTTCCTGTTGTTTCATTTAATTCTGAACCAAATTTAGGTTATCATTTAGGAGTTGGGGAACTTGTTCTTGATGCTCGATGTGATCTTCCACTACTTTATCATCCATATTAGCTTTTATTTGATCCTTCAAACCATCCAAATTAGCCTCCATTTCTACTTTTAAATTGTCTATGTCATCATCGGTTACTCTTCGTAAAATTGAAATTTGTTTCACTTAGTACCGTAATTTTGATATATCATACTGCAATTCTTCCTCTTCATGCGTCATAGTATAAATTTCTGAGGGCTTAATGGGTATGGAATTAGTTTCTGGAGGCAATATAGAACCCAACACTAATAAAAATTCTTCAATATGTCCTTGGAATCACTTCAAAATTCTTTTTCAAACAAGACTTATGCAATTTGAAAAACAAATGCACACCTTTTTCTTTCTTTTGAGGAGATCGATATCAACATTGAATTATATATGTAATTGCGGATCATCAATATCTGAAATCTGGTCCTATAGTAGCCCTCTAAATCTTCTTTCGAATGGCATAGGTCTGACCTAATTTAGATACTTCAAGACAAAGTTATGTTGAATCTCCCACAATGACCTAAGTATGGATTGGTTTAGTAGAGCGCACTTGTACGACACCACATCTCATTGTTTCCTCCTTCAGCTCTGCAATTTCTACATAGGAAACTACAGTCTGTGTACTTGCAGCAATGTTTTACATAATTCCAATCCGATGCTCAGAGAGAGAGTTATGATGATTTTCCTAAGGTCACCTCTTTGAGATGAAATTTGGGATCCTGAAAAAACCCTAACTTACACAGATCATATCTCCAAAAATATTTCGAACCAAGGTCTGAAATTTTTATAGGAAGTTCCTCATGATTGCGGCTTCGCTCTATAAAATTTTTAGCTTCTAAACCTTCTTAGAAAAGAATTTATAGTGAAAATTCCACGATGAAATGTTTAAGTGAAATTCGGGAGCCTGAATAAACCCTAACTTCCACAGATCATATCTCCAAAAATATTCTGAACCAAGATTTGAAATTTGTACACGATGTTCCTCAGAATTTTGACTTTGCTCTGTAAACATTTCAGCATTTGAACCTTCGTATAAAACAAGTTATAGATAAAATTCCACGATGACCTATTTTGAGCAGCGAAACCCTAGAATCCAAACCTTTGATACCAAATGTTATGAAACGAGCTCCAAAAATAGAAGAAAAGAGAGATAAATGCCTTAGAAATCAGCCACTTTGAGGGGGAAACCTCCAATACATTACATAAATGAAAAATTATTGGATGTTACAAATGAAAAAACCTCCTTTCTATATATAGGAGTCCATGGGGTCACAATATAATCCTAGCCGACCTAAAAATAATAATTTAAGGGCACAATAATAAAAATATGGGGGTTACATGGGTACAACAATAACAATAAGGGGGGCTACACTAACATAATAAGGGACTACACTAGTAATATGGGGACCTAGCATGTGATGTTCTAGATGATGCATTGATGTCACACTTTTGATGGTCTAGATGATGTTGTTGATGTGGTTTTATGCAAATATGTTGATCCATGAGAGATGTTTCTCTATGGGATGAGTGTGGTAGAATAGGTCTTCATATGTTGTCTATGTTGACGAGTTTGGAAATTTTAGGTCTTCAAGTTCATTTTCATGCTCATGCCCTGTTCTATAGGTGGTTGGCCTAGTTTTTTAGATTATAGTCTACTTGTAGAGTTTCTACACTATTATGCAAATAAGTTGCAAGTTGTGCAGGAGAGTAGATGGATTTTGGCCTCCTACATGTCAACCCTTGATTTTTCGACCTCTAGGTAAACTTGTTGGAGACTCTTGGTTGTAATGATTAACCTATTTGCATAGGTGTCACATAGGTTGGAAGAGGCATGGAGGTGTGTACAAGTGTTGATGAAGGTGTGCAAGAAACTAACATAAGGTTTGAGCAGAGTATCCCTTTTTTTCTCTTATTCTTTGCCCTAGTCGCTAGGAGAGAGTGACATGGGTGCAGTTATAATCCGTCAACTAAGATAAGCTAGTTTCATGGGTGTGGTGGTAAGCCTTTCAATGAATATATGCTTCTATTGTCCCTATGGAAGTGGCTCTACACAAGAATTTCTCTGAATTCCTCACCCGCATTAGAGGTATTTCAACTTGGTAATTCCCAGAAAGTTCAAAATTGATTAGATAAGGTTGAAAGTGTTTGAATAAGTCCTCCATTGGGTGTGAAAACCTTTAGTGCACAAGTAGTTATGGTTATGGATGGGTTTAATCAAATTTTTTCACCTATCAACTGATTCCAAAAGTGGATTTCGCCCAACACATTATATACACTTCATTTTAGATCTGAGAAATGGTTGGTCAGAGTGAGTGAGAGTGTAAGAGGTCTTTAGAAAAGTAGAAGGCTTCATATATATTGGTGAAGAAAGATACCTCGATTTATGAGTGTATATGGCATCAAAGTGAGCATATCTAAAGTCTAAAGTAGTTTTTTTAAGCATAATATCAGTTATGTGGATCAGATTGATGGCATAGGAAGAAATTGCATAGAGAATCTATTGTATCTACATGCTATTTGTTTGTGTATGTAGGTAGTTTATGTGAAGGGAAATGTTCCATGATATTTCATATGTTGTTTTTTTTTTGGTGCAAAGATATATGTTGGAATGTTGCGTATATAGGTGTATATTATTGAGGGTTTGATGTATATTCCTTTTTTTCTCTATGGTTATGTTGTTGGAGATTTTGTGTATGAATTGTAGCCAATATTTTCTATAGTATAGATCATATTGTTTTTGGCCTTTGTAATTATGATTTGCAGACATTGTCTTACGGATGGGGTTTAATAGCAGAGCTATAACTTGTTGAGCATAGTGTCTTGGTGACTGAGTTTGAAAATGAATAAAATCGAGGTCTGCATAGAGTTGTGGATGAGTGGCCTCTGGAAAGTGGGTTCTTGGTAACTTAGAGCAGTGATTCCATACTAGTGGGTGCTAGTAATAATGTTGTGGAAGTTGTTGCTTCTGCCCAATGGTAGCTCAAATAGTTGGTGGTTTCCAACTCATTATATATTCGAGATTGAGTCTCTTGGATAATGGTCGCTATATATTTGTGTATGGGGTTGAGTCTCCTATCTAGTGGTTTCCAGCAATCTATGTAAAATACATCATTTTCTTAACACTTAATAGAATATTCAGAGCAGCACAATCGTACCAAGGGTGGTTTTTCTCCTGAAATGGTTTCCACCGGATATCCTTGTGTCTCATGTGGTTGATTGTTGTGTTGTGAATTGTTGCTCTTATGGTTGTTTTATTTAAGATTCTTATATGTTTTATGCTTATGCATTGATATACAAATGTCCTGCTAGTTAGTTAATGCATGAATTCGTTGAGGATTAAAATTGATAAAAATTATCATAAGACACACTACTAATTCACCTCCCTAGTAGTGCTCAAGTTTTCTAACATTAATTTCAATGCAACAATAACATTACAAAATTTGAAGCACTTCTTTGGATAGAGCAAGCCTTAGCCTTAGGTTTTAAATACTTGACCGCCTTCGAGGACTCGAAACTAATTGTCAATTTAATAATGAAAATCTATTCTCCTTCTAACAAACTGATTACAAGGTACACTCAAATCGCTTGGGAAAAAATATCTAAAATTTTAGCCTTTAACATTACTAATGTTTGAATGGAACTCAATTTCTTTGTTGATCGGTTAGCCGTATATGTAGCAAGTCCTTCTTGTCAAATATTACTTGAAAGAAAATATTATATTTTGCAGTCTCTTTATAGGCCTCATCTCCCAAATACTGACAAGGACTGGAAAATTGTAATTGACCATAAAAGCAATTTTGCTTTCATTCAAAACAAACCTATCAAATAAAATGAGATTATATATTTAAAATAAAACTAATACCCAACTATAATTTCCCCTCTAGAAGGTTATTTCTCAACAAGTGATGTTCTTGATTCGAAAAAAAACATTGAGAATAATTTTTTTTAAAATTAGAGAAATAGTTTTGGTAAATATTGCAACACCTAATGATCCAAAGATGCTAAAAGTCGATGCCCAGTGGATTGAAGAATAGAAAGAGAAGCTAATTACCCTATTCAAAGAATTCTCTAATATGTTTTCCTGGTCTTACAAAGACCTTCGAGGATTTGACCTTAGCATCATCCAACATGCC